>CAUYQV010129382.1:0-43370 GCA_963574575.1 Galagoides demidoff
GCCTGTGGTCCCAGCTACTTGGGAGGCGGAGACAGGAGACTCGCTTGAGCCCAGGAGTTGGAGGTTGCTATGAGCTGTGATGCCATGGCACTCTACCCAGGGGGACAGCTTGAGGCTCCGTCTCAAAAAAAAAAAAAAAAAGAAAAGAAAATGAGGACATGGAGGATAAATCTCATGCTCAGGATCACACAGATAGTAAATTGGGGCCTGGGTGCAGCCAACAGAGCCAGACTCTGGAAATTTCGTCTTTATGTGATGCTACCTCTTAAATAAATATCTGGTTTGTGTTTGCACTTTGGGAAAAGAGATCTGGGGTGAGGGGTGAATTTGATCTCCTTCGCATGGCAAGTTTCCTCTGCCAGTGGTACCATTTCTAGGGCTCCTCTCCAGGAGGGCTGCACCCATCGGGTTGAACACAGGAATTATCTGGAGCACTTGAAAGTACAAATTCCACTTCAGGATTACGAGAGTCTGCTGTGAGGTCTTGGAATCTGCGTAATCTGTGGGTGATTCTGAGGCCAGGCTGGGGACTGCTGCTCTGGGCTAAGCTGTATGAGTTCTGTCCACCCAGCAGCCCTTGTTTTCTGATGGAACCCTGATTTGGAAATCACACACAGTGGACTCTGACATATTTAACTTTGGGAAACCCAACAGAATCCAGCCTCCAAGATTTGTGCTGCCTTTAGAAGGACCTTCAACACAGGGGAATGAAAATCACACAGCCTGTGAAAAGAGCACCACATTGATTTTAGCCAATGAGTCTTAGACTCAGGCTGAAAGCTCAGTTCGAATGGGGGAAGACTCAGTTTTTACAAAGGGAAAAATGTCAGGACTCAAGGGAGGCTCAGCCTAAACCCATCTAGAGCGGTGTTCTCTGAAGTTACAGCTACTAAGATCACTGCCTTCCTTGACCTCAAGCCCTTCCATTTGTGTCCTTCTCCAGACTGGTCACTCCGCCCTGGCCCTGGCCAGAGTATCTACTTCTCTTGCATCTACTCTATGAGGCCGGTAACTGGAAAGATCCACTTTCCTTTCTCTCAAAGAAAGAAATAAAAAATATGAATAAAAGACATTAATTTGGTAAAACTTAAAAAAAAAAAACCTGACAAGTATTTGATGCTGGCAAGAGGATGGTCCTCTCACACAGGGCCAGTGGAAGTAAGAATTTCAATCTTTCGTAAAAGTAAGCTATGTAAATAAAAACTGCATATGCCTATTGGTCCAGCAAAAGGGATTTCTACTTTGGGGACTCCCTCAGGTAAAAATAAAAGCAAGAATGATGAGCGCAGTCGTGCAGTATTGTTTGCCGCATGGAAAACTGTAAATAGACTGAATGAGTAGGGGACAGCTGAGTGGATCGCAGAGCCCCACTGTGGAGTCGTGCACAAGAATCTAAGTGATGAGTTCACATCCATACGCACAGGTCTGGGAGGAAGTCCTTAAGACATTGTTCAATGGGGAACACACCATATAAATTTAGAAAAAGAAAAATAGACAATCTCCTATTTTATAAAAAAGGAAAAATAGAGAATTTTCTGTTTTATAAAATAGAAAAGAAAAATCTTTGTCCAAGCACAGAGAGAGGCATAGAAGGAGATAATGTCAAGCAGTTAACACTGATTTCCTCAAGTAGGCAGGATTGGAAAGAATTTGCATGGATCATTCATTTTTTCTTTATGTTACAATGTATGGGTTGATGGTTTCAAGTGCACATTTTACTTTTGTAATTAGTGCTTTCCTTCCCTGGACATACCTCCTGTCCATTGCAATCCCAAACCCGTCCCTCCCCCTCTCTTAGTGTCCCACTTTCACTTGGGATGTGACACCACTTCTTTTCCCCTGGCCCCACCTCAGCCTGATCTAGATATGCCACAGCTCAGGTGGGAAATGCTCATTTTGAAATGGGAGGTTTTATTCTATTCAGTCATAGGGTGGCCTGTACAGTGGAATGTTTGTTGGGACCCTGGGGCCCTGGTTACGTGTCAGTACTACTGGATTAGGGGGCCGATCTGTCACCACCCCTCAGTGTACTACTGGATGATTCCGTGCCACTCTGAATATCTTTTTCAGAACAGCCACTTTTCTGACTTCATGGATAAGCAAACCGGGTATGTCACCAAGAATCTGCTTGCAGCTCCCGTCACGATGGGCAAGGAGGTTCTTGCTGTGGTTATGGCAGTTAACAAAGTACATGCACCTGAATTTTCCAAACAGGATGAAGAGGTAATGCTAACCTGGGCATCTTGTCAGAAGCTCTGAAATTTGTTTGTTGTACAACTGAAGGAAAGATGTCACAACTCTAATTTATTCTTCCCTGCCATCTGTAGGTCTTTTTCAAATACCTCAACTTTGTTGCTATCATCCTAAAGCTTCATCATACCAACTACCTGTACAGTGTTGAATCTCGGAGAAGCCAGGTAAAAAGAAGGTGACATTGATCACTCCATTCTGGCCTGTTTTGACAAAGGGACCCAGAATCACAAGCCCAGACCTCTTCTATTCCTACCCTATGGGGGCGTAAGCCATGTGGAGCAGATCCCCAAATTTCAGTCCCAGGTGTACTCTCATGATTGTCCCCTCAGTCCTCCTCCTCACCCCCCAACTCTCCAGCTATATGTACAGTCATCTAGATCCGGGGTGACCTTGGTGCCTTCACCTATGAGATGGTGATGACAATTATAATTCTTACTTCGCATGGCAGTTGTGGCTATGAAATGGTCATAGGTCTCATGTAACGCCCTTTGCAGTTCCTGGGTCATAGTGAAGCTATTAATTTGAGGGGAAAATCACTCCTCTGAAGCCTCTTGCTTCCATGAGGCAGAGGGATAAAGAATAGCATTAGAATCCACAGACCTAGGTCTGGACCACTCCGTGGACCTCAGTTTCCTCATTGAAGAGGTTGCGGTTGGGATGTAGGTCCCTTTCCATTCAGACTCTCCAGGTAAGGCTACCTCTGACCACTGTCAGATGCAAGAAAGGAATTATGGGGCTTTTCTCCCTTGAGGGCTAGCAGGACCCCATGGGCCACCAGTGCTAGACCCTCTGCATCCCATTCTAGGGCACTTACCCTTAGGAATCAAAACATTTGGACATGGGGACGAATCATTGCTTTTACCCTTCATACATCCACAGCCATGTGAAATCTACTCATCATCCCTCCTAGAGAATCTGAATATCTTGTTGGATGTTCAACATGTTCAAAACTAGAGTTGCGTTTTCTGGCAATACGTATTTATTTTATTAGAAGCACCTCATGTTTTCTTTTGGCTAATGCTCTATTTGTGTATTTTGTGCTAACAGTTTTCTTTCTATTATCTGCTTTCAGATCCTCATGTGGTCCGCCAATAAAGTTTTTGAAGAACTCACGGACGTTGAGCGACAATTTCACAAAGCACTCTACACAGTTAGGACATATCTGAATTGTGAACGATACTCTGTTGGACTGCTGGACATGACCAAGGAGAAGGTCCTTATTATTCCATACAATTTTCCACGTCTAATATCACCTATAAAATGCATTGGCTCAGCGCCTGTGGCTCAATCGGCTAAGGCGCCAGCCACGTATACCTAAGGTGGTGGGTTCGAATCCCCAGCCCGGGCCCGCCAAACAACAATGATGGCTGCAACCAAGAAATGGCCGGGCGTTGTGGCGGGCACCTGTGGTCCCAGCTACTTGGGAGGCTAAGGCAGGAGACTCGCTTGAGCCCAGGAATTGGAGGTTGCTATGAGCTGTGATGCCATGGCACTCTACCCAGGGGGATAGCTTGAGGCTCTGTCTCAAAAAAAAATGCATTAAAAATGAGTACATTATGTTAAATTTTATATATCATAAGAAGAAAGTAAAAGTGTGTATTTTTGAGGAAAAAAGATAGAGGCTTACCTCTTGGCTTTTCCACTTTCTGGCTTTGTCCTCGTCGAGTCCTTTTTCTTTTTGAAAATAAATTAATAGATATAATTTTTCATAGAAGTTTTAGGTTTACAGAAAAATTCTGCTTAATCTGCCACTTTCCCCTACTACTACATATTAACATTCTGCTTTAACGTCATATAATGAGCCAGTATTGATATGTTCTTATTAATTAAAGTCCACAGTCTACGTTTGGGCTCATTTTTATGTTGTCCTGTGGGTTTTGGCAAATGCTTGAAATGTCCTATATCTGCTATCACCATATCCACAGAATCATTTCAATGCCCTAAATATCCTCTGTGCTCCACGTTTTTCTCCTTCCCTGTCGTTCTCCAAACTTCTGGTAGCTACTGACGTTTTTACTGCCTTTCTAGTTTTGCATTTTCCAGAATATCATGTAGTTAGCATCATACACTCTGTAGCCTTTTCAGCCTGGCTTTTCTCTTAGCAATATGCATCTAAGTTTCTTCCATGTCTTTTCATGGCTCGATAGCTCATTTCCTTTTAATCACTGACTAATATTCCCTTGCATGGCAGTTTGTTGATCCATTCACCTGTTACAGGATTTCGTAGTTGCTTCTAATTTTTGACAATTATTAATAAAGCTGCTATAAACATTGTAAGTTTTTGTACACATATATGGCACTTTTTCTAGAGTTTGAGAACCTAATTATCAGAACTTGTAATAGGTGTGTCGTGGTATCTTACAGTTGATTTAATTTGCAATTCCCTAATCACAGATACCGTTGAATATCTTTTCATACGTTTACTTGCGATGAATATAGTTTCAGTGAGCTGTCTGTTCAGATCTTTTGCCCACTTTTTGACTTGTTTGTTTTCTTATTGTTTAGTTTTAAGAGTTCTTTGTCTATTTTTACATACAAGTTCTTTATTGAATATGTGTTTTGCAAATATTTTCTCCCGGGCTGTGACTCATTTTTTTCATTCTCTTAACAGTGTCTTCTGTAGTTTTTAATTTTAATGAAGTCCAATTTTTGAATTATTTTTCATGAATTGTGCTTTTGGTTTTGTATCTAAAAACTTGTCAAACTTAAATTCACGGCTGGATGTGATGGCTCATCCCTGTAATCTCAGCACTTCAGGGGGCCAAGATCGGAGGATCCTTTGAGCCCAGGAGTTGAGATCAACCTGGGCAACATAGCAAGATATCATCTCAAAAAAAAAAAAAAAAGAAGAAGAAAATAGAATTATCTGGATGTGGTGGCACACGCCTGTAGTCCCAGCTACTCCAGATGCTGAGGCAGGAGAACCATTTGAGTCCAGGTATTTGAGGTTGCAGGGAGCTATGATCACAATGCTGCATTCTAGCCTGGGCAACAGAGTGAGACCCTGTCTCAAAAGCAAAAGTATAAACAAAAACTCAAGTTCATCTGGATTTTTCTCCTATGTCATTTTCTAGAATTTTTATAGATTTTGTTCGACATTTAAGTCTGTGTCTGGATTCACTGTTTCTTGCCTGTGGATGTTCAGTTATTCAAAAAAAAAAAGGTGTTGAAAAGACCATCCTTTCACCATTGCCTTTGCTCCTTTGCCAGAGATCAGTTGACTATATTTGTGCGGGTCTCATTCTGGGCTATTTGGTTCTATTGATTTATTTGTCAATTCTTTCGTCAATGCCACACTGTTTTGATTACTGTAGCTTTATAGTAAGTCTTAAACTCAAGTCGTGTCAGTTCTCTGGCTTCATTTTTCTTTTCAGCAAATCTTTTTACCTCCCTGATTCTTGGCTTCCTCATCTATAAAGTGAGAACATATCTCTTGTCAGCTGTGAGGATTATATGTATATATATATATACATATATATATATATATATATAGAGAGAGAGAGAGAGAGAGAGAGAGAGAGAGAGTCCAGAACATAGTAGTTACATGATAAGTGATATTATCACTATCAACTTGATGTTTTGTAATTTCAAAAATTTTAAGTTATTTTGTAGTAGAAATAATGAAACATTTAATATTATTCACAACATAATGCTCATTTCTCATTTTGTTTAATTCCATTGGAACCCTTCTAGTTCAATATAACTATTAACTGTAACTATGCAAATATTAGTTATAGTTCTTACTATCCATGTAATTGGAGGCTATTTTTTCAGAGTAATTTTTCTAGGTGGATAAATATAGGACCAAGCAATAGGAGAGCTGAATTCTGATCCTGGTTCTAGAACTTTCTAGCAGAGTACATTGATTAGGAAGATGCCTTTGACTGCAAAGAACATCAGACACAGCTAAAAGTAACTTTAATGATATGATGGTTATTATCTCATTTAACAAGAAGTCCTAAGGTAGGGCGGTTCTATGACTAGTAAATTCAGAACTCAATACAGTCATCGAAGTTCCAGGTGCTTTCAACATTTCTTCCTGGCAAGGTCTCAACTTCCTGTCTCCTAGTGAGGTTTCCTCTTGTGGTGGCAAGATGGCTGTGGCAGCTCAGAGGATGGCACGTGGACATGACAGAATGTCACTTTCATCAGAGGAATACCAGTACTCCCTCAGCAGGCTTCTCCTCCTTCTTCACTGTCCACAAATAGGCCACACACCTGCCCTCAAACTACTCCAGGCACCTCACATGGACCACTCATGGGCCGTGCAGGGCTCATTTCCCCTAACGGGAAATCACTACCTAATACTCAAATAAGATCAGATTCTGCTAGCAATGAAGGGGAGAGAATAGATGTTGGGTTAGGCAACCAACACTGTCAGCCACTCTGTGTGACTTTGGCCAAGCATGCTAATCAACCTGGATTTAGTTTAATTGTATAAGTAAGCTATTATACATCGAGTACTTTGAACTATGTGCCAGGATAAGTAGGTGTATAGTGTGTATTATTCATTTGATCCTCACAATAACTCTTTAGTATAAATGCTATTGTTATAATCACTTTACAGACAATAAAAGGTTAGCGATGTGTTCATAGTCACAGATTCATAAGCAGCATTGCTGGGAATTATAGATCTTTTCAGCAATACAATTCCAGAACTATACAGATTAACATAAAATATACAAACACATAAAATTCATGTAAGATACGGTAGGTCATGACACAATTTTTTAAATCATGTTTAAATATAATTGCCTCCAGGAATTCTACGATGAATGGCCAATTAAACTTGGAGAAGTTGAGCCTTATAAAGGTCCAAAGACACCGGATGGCAGGGTAAGTGCGAGCGCCTCCCTTGATGCCCTGTGTGTCTAGTATCTAAGTGCTAAAACAAGAGCCTGCAGCCCACAGGGGAGGGAGCACTGTCCTGGGTTTGGGCCCTATAACTTTCTGTGGGGTTCTGGAACAGTAGAAAGAGCTCTAGACAGGAGTTTGAGGTTCAGGTTCCAGCTCTGTCCCAGGCCAGCTGTGCAGCCTTTACCTTAACTCACTGTTTAACTTCTCCTTTTCCTATTCTGTAAAGCCAGGGCCTGAAGATAAGCTGCTCTCAGCAGGGAGGGATGCCTCAGAGCCACCTGTGCCAGTTTTGAAGACACACCTGAGCCCTTCTTTAGATATGTGGGGTTGGAATCTCCCCTCCAGGGAAGGGTTGGGTTAGATATACTTGCCCCTTCAATGGCAAGCTTCTTAAGGGTAGGAACTATGTTTGTCTTATTAGCCACTGAATCCCCAGGCCACAGGAAAGAGACATTAATGGGATGGACTGTGTGTGTCCAGGCCTCAGGTTTGCCATCTGTCTCATGAAGTGTTGAGATTAGTTCAAGTCCCTTCCAGATCTGACAACGTATTCTCCTGGGGTTTTTTGTTTGTTTGTTTGTTTGTTTTTATAGATAGAATCTCACTATGTCACCTTGCGTAGAGTGCTGTTGCATCGCAGCTCACAGCAACCTCAAACTATTGGGCCCAAGCGATTCTCTTGTCTCAGCCTCCCAGGTCCCTGCAGCTGGGACTACAGGTGCTGGCCACAACACCTGGTTATTTTTTGGTTGTACTTGTCATTATTGTTTGGCAGTCCCCGGCTGGGTTCGAACCCGCCAACTCCAGTATATGTGGCTGGCGCTCTAGCTGCTGAGCTATAGGCGCTGAGCTGTATCCTCCTGTTTCTAAAGCACTTGTTCTGATAAGGCAGTGTTGAAAGCGGGTTGTGTGCTTGCTGTACACGATGTACAATTGGCTGCAGTTGAGAAATTACATGATTTGTTCCAGTCATTAATGTCAGGTACTTTTAGATAATGAAAGGGATTAGTTAAAAATAAAAACAGAAACTAGCTGATAATTTGGTAGCTAAAGATTCCCCCCATCCTAAAGATGTTTGAGGGAATTCAATTTTTATTTTTTTGTTTCATTTTTTTTTAATCGTTTGGGATTCATTGAGGGTACAAAGAGGGAATTCAATCTTTAAAACACTAAATTTAATTCTGCTTTTTACATGTAGATAAACAGCCAGTAATATTTCTAGTTTTATTACAAGCTTATAATCAGGATATGAATAGTTAGATAATTTATGTTATTGAAAAATGTGGTTGGGAAATAAGGTACTATTTGAAAGAATTTTAAGATGGAAGCTCTTCAATAAAAAATGTTTTCTTTGGGAAATAATATTGTTCTCATAATCTTCCCTATTTCCTTCTTAGGAAATCATCTTTTATAAAATCATTGACTACATTTTACATGGAAAAGAAGAGATCAAAGTGATTCCGTGAGCATTGTTGCTAAGTAGCCTCAGGAGTTCCCATTTTGTTTTTGCACACGGTGTGTTTCTGTATATAGCAATGACTTTCTCTCTTCTGATCTTCCCCAAGGACACCTCCTGCAGACCACTGGACCCTTGTCAGTGGGTTGCCAACGTATGTTGCTGAAAATGGATTTGTAAGTTATTGAACAAATTCAACTTTTAAATAATATTGCATAAAAATCTTATTAGGTGAGAGATAGATTCAGTTGTGAAAGCAGGAATACACCAGGTCAGGGTGAGATGGCCACTTCTGCTGGCACAAGACAAAGATGAGAAGAATCTTGGCAGTTGAATGTAGGTTAACTAGAGACTTCTAAACTCTACATGAAAATATTTAATTAGAGCGAGAAAGATTTATCCATCCTTCAACTTCTTTTCTGCAGCCACACAAACTGCAGATGCCCTTTGAAAGTCAATGACTACAACTCATTCTAGATTTAATTCTATCTCAAGTAACTTGGCTGAGGTTTTGGAGAGAGAGGGACAGAGACACAGAGAGAGTCCGGGAGATATGGGACTTTTGAACATTGAGTTAAAAGCTTGGGCCTCTAAGAGATCTTGATTCATCTATAAATATTTTCTAGAGGACTCGAAGTATGAACTAAAACACATATTGCTGATGGAAAGGGCAAAAAAAGAGAAATAAGCTGATTTTGCCTCCTCAAGACACACTTGAAGGATGCTCAGCCCACCGAATAATGTAATTCATTCAAGTTAGATCATGAAATTAACAGGTGGCATGAAAGAGCCCTTCAGTTCTTAGGGTACGTATGCTTGTAAAAACCTGGAAGGATTTTCACATTTTTATTTTGTTTTTGTTTATCTATAAAGACTTTTTGTGCCTGGAGGGGCAGGGCCTTCAGTCCTTGGCAGCTGCTTTCCTCCTGGTGGCCAGGACGTCGCTCAGCAGCTCCCGCTTCCTTTTAGCACAGCTGTGTGTCCCCAATCTTTTCTTGATGAACCTGAGGGCCGGTTTGCCCTTGGAGATCTTGAGCAGCTCCACAAGCATGCTGCTCATAGTGGGCAAAGCCACACACCTCTCCATCGTGTCCTGCAGGAACTTTGTGTTTGGTGAGGCGTGCAGCGGCAGCTGTGCCTCGATTTCCTCAAGTTCTTGGTCACCTTGTGGCCCTTGTTGAGGCCCACGGCCATGGGGTAGCGCAGAGCCAGTGCTGACAGCAGTGGGAAACTCCCCTGGCTGCTACCGCGGACACATTTTCTTTGCAAGAATAGCCCAAAGATAGTTGAGGTGGTTCCACTCTTAGAAAGCACTTAATGCCGGCTGAGCTGAGGGGCTGGCGGGATTTGCTGCAGCGGGTGGGACCCCCGTCCCCCAGACCTGGTCAGATTGTCAGACTTTCAGGACTTTTGTGAGCAAGTTGTTGAACATTTAGCAGCTTGCAATCCTCCACGTTGGGATTATTTACACTGTAGAAACTGGCAACTGATTTAAACGAGGGATTTCCCCGACTCCTGGCCGGGAGGGCTGATTTCACCTGCATCCTCTTTCTGGAGATCACAGTTCTAGTTTCATACCATGAATTTGAAAAAAAAAAAAAAAAAAACTCTTAAACTCTTTGGGCTTCTTCCCTTTCCTCAGCTTTGAAAGAAAAAGGTTGAACTTAATCACCAAGGTCCCTTCTAGATTTAAAATGCTACGTATTTAAAATATGTAATTTGTATGGGAAGAAAGAGAGAGTCTTTTATTACAAGTCATATGTGGATATGACTCAACATACGGATAACTCAAAAATGACCAAAAATGGAATGATTTCTTATCCTTCCATAGGATAAGATGTGAGCCATAGGCTCTGAATTTCAGTAATGAAAATGATGTCTTAGTTTGGTGTAACTAAAAGCTATCTGGCTTTTTCCTCCTGCTCCGTAGCCACCGTCTTCTAAAACAAGATCTCACTTTAGAACAAAAAAACATGAGCAATCCGTGCACTGCCTGCTCAACCCTGCTCCGGCTGAACCATCTTTCTGCTCACCCTTCTCCTCTCCTTGTCCTGACAGCCAGTGGCTTTGAATTTGAAGGGGATTCCTTAGTGGTGGGCAGAGTAGGAGGCAGCAGGGATGGAGCTGAGTGTCACCCAGTGACTTCATTAGCCAGCTCCAAGGAGTTGTCAGTAGATAGGACCTAGCCCAGGGCCAGGGGGAATGATTTGCACACAGGCTGCCAAGTTCCAGGTAAGAAGCCCTGACTGCCGACACAGTCTTTCTTTCTTATTCCACTTTGTGAGTTGAAATGGCTCCTCCATGCCGCGTTTCAGAACTTCTGTGTCCTCTTGCCTTTCAGATATGTAACATGCTGAATGCCCCTGCAGACGAGTACTTCACATTTCAGGTAATTGCGCCTGAGCCAGGCCTCACCACTCCCGGCCCCTCTGCCCCCAGAGTCTGCCTCATGCCCGGGTGTGACCATCAGGAACACACAGGGCTTGTGCCCCACACCCCAGCCGAGCTAGTGGCCACCAAGTAGCAGATTTTTCAGTGAAGTGTAAGAGAGAAAGTGACAGAGGGGCCCTGCCATTTCTCCATTCTCTCCCACTTCTGGTCATCCAGGACAGCAGCAGTGCCTGGCACAGCTCAATAAACGTTCTGGCCTGTTAGGCTTGGTTTTCCCAACCTCCCACCCCATGCAGAGACACAGTTCCCGGGAATCACCTCCGTTCACTGCCAGGTGGCCCGCCGAGCCAGTCCCAGCCCACCCTCTTTTCTGCTTCCTCAGCTTCCTGCTTGAACCTGGCTGAAGGCCTGGGGGCTCTTCTCTTCCATTCCCAAGTTCATCCAGCTCCTTGAGGGGCCAGCCTGGGGTCTCCACCACTCCTTCCCCACCCATTATTTCTCCTAACTTGTCATTCCTGTCACCCCCTCCCCTGACCATTGGAGATAAACTGGCACTTGGCTCTGCAGCCTCTGTTCTTCCTTCTGGCACTTGCTCTGTGTCCTGCTTTTCACAAACATCCAGTGAGAGCCCTGATCTCAGTCCGGATTAGAGACTGCCCTCCCTGGTGGGTACCACTAGGGTCTGTCTTTCTGTCCCTCTCACATATAGAGCTCCATCTATGCCTGTTCGGAAAAGCCAGCCCTGCCCACCCGGGATGTGAGCGGTGTATCCTTACCAGGAGGCCCAAACCACTTCCTGGGGAAGCCTGTGCTCACTGGCTTAGCTGCCTGCATCTGTCTGCTCATCCGGGTGCTTACAGACATGGAAAGCATGCAAGCACCACACGGCTGCATTTGCTCCAGCTCCTTCCTCCTTGCAACTGAAGCCTACTGGCAACCCCACTGTGCCCAGCCCTGAGCCCTGTATTTATGACAGTTGGATACCAAGAAAGAATGCACATCTGGGAAAGAGACCATGGTGTTCTAAACCGCCTGGCCTTACACAGTCATTATTTGCACAGGGAGTGGGACAGGAGCTGGCCCAGGAGAACCAAGGCTGCTTTCTGAGGTTGGAGCCCTGTGCTTTCTCTTTTGCCACGCTGTGGCTGCCACAGGAACAGCCACAAACATACTCTGATCACCCTGGCAGAGAGGAGGTGGGGACTTCCCTGGGGCCTTGGGGAGTCCCCACTGTGGGATAAACCTCCAGTCCCCAAGGATCTCCCAGTTCTCCAAGAAACACCAGTGTGGTGGTCATGAAAGTGTGCTTCTCAGATCTCTGACTGTGAGAAGCGCCCCTGTTCAGGCTGCAGTGTGCACATTTGTGCTGAGGCCGCACTTTCCATGCTCTGTTCCCAGCCAATAACTGAGCATGGAAACCAAAGCAAGCCTGTTCCTGGGAAACACCAGACCCTCCCACAGGCAACCCTAACCCCAGGAATCCCCTGCAGCCCTACCAGCTGCACAGTGGTCTAAAGCGTCCTCTCCTCTAGCTGAGGCCAGCACAGCGACTCTGCCTTACAGCTCCTGCCACCTGCCTCCCTCCTTCCCAGCAGGCACTGCCTACGGCACATTCCATAGCACAGACTCTGGAAGGGCAGCGCCCTCTCCAAACCACCTTCCCATTCTCTACTGCTCAGACCCCAAGCTTCCCTTTCTTTCGCACCTGAGAAATTTGATGGAAACCAATGGTATCAAAAGAGCTCTTGTGAGAGCAAATCTGCAAAAGGGAGTGGTTCTCAGACTGAGCTCCTTGGGGGCACGATGTGTTAGTTTCCTGTCTATACTATGACAAATCATCACTCAGTGGCTGAAAGCAACACAAATGTCTTATTTTACAGTGCTGGAAGTCAGAATTCTACAATGGGGCAGACTGGGCTAAAATCAAGATGTTGGCAGGACTGTGTACCTTTCTGGAGTCTCTAGGGGAGAGTCCATCTGCTGGCCTCTTCCAGCTTCTCATGCTGCCTGCATTCCTTGGCTGGTGGGCCCTTCCATCTGCCAATTCAGCAGCAGCATCACTATGGCCTTTCTTCTGTCACCATCTCCTTCTCTGATTCTGACTCCAGCTTCTTTTCTTCGTTTAAGAATCCTCATAATTACATTGAGCCCCCCTGGAAAATCCAGGGTATTTTTCCTGTCACAGTCAGCAGATTAGCATCTTTAATTCCATCTGCTATTTTAATTCCCCGTTGCCACATAAGATAACATATCCACAGGTTCCAGGGATTAGGAAATAGACATCTTCATCTTTGGGGTGGCCACAGTGTTTCTTGAAATAGACTAAGACGTCTTCCTTTAACATCAATTAAAGTGATCCAAATTCACAGGGGAAAAAAGTACATAGAATTTTCTCAGTTTTAAGGTTTAAAGGTTAAGGTTTAAGGTTTCCTTTTAATTTTTCTCAAATCTTGGGTTCCTTCTGTGACTTTTCTGCCAACAAGTTCTGACTAATAGCAAAACACCCGAATAGGAACAGGCAGTAAATGAATATTTACTAAACCAGAGAAGCAGTTAGGAAAGCTTATTTTCTAGGCTTTAAGAAATATACATGGATATTTATGGTTGCAAAGTTATTTCGCACAGCTGATATATTTCCTGTTATTGATCTTGTCCCCAGTCTATATGATGATAAAAGTATATAAATATTTCTTAGCGTTTTCCAAGTGTGAAGGCTATTGGAATACAAAGATATAATACTGCATCTTTTTTCTAAAGCTTTGACTATTAGGACAAATGAGATTTGGATTCCCCTCTTTCCATTCCCAGTATAAAGACTAATAATACATAAGAAACAAGTTACTTATATTACTGGTTTACATCATAAACAGTTGTTTACTGAGCTCCCAACACATGTTCAGCATTGTTCCATCATGTATGTGAAGCTTAACTTTATGGAATAGTCCTAGCTCTTTGGTAAGTTTAGAAAATATCCTCATAGACCCAAATCAACAATTCTGAAACACATAGAAAATATCCAAATGCTAAATTGTGTGGCCCAGGCTCCAAATGCTGTTATAATTTCAAAAAAGTTTCCTAATAGACTTGAAGAGTTAGAGAAGGGTTCATGGGAGGAGCAAGGCATCACAAGGGCCTCTATGAATGACAAAATAAGCTAAGGGAAGCTGTAAAGAACAAATACTGTAATGTGGTGTGTTGAGTACTTGGCTGCCTTTGCCTTAGCCCCCCACTCTGCAGATGCTACACTATGGTTCTCATACTTGAGAGGGCATAAGAATTACCTGGGGAGCTTATTTAAGACGCATGCCCTGAGACCATGAAACAAGCTAAAAGGAATCTAATGCACAGGGCTCTTTAGACACACTTTGAGAAACATTTCTAAACTTTTGTGCTCCATTCACTCTCTAGATTACAAGCATCTTGAGGGTAGAACCCATGATTTATTCATCTTTGTACCTCAGCAATGGACTCAGTTCCTGGCCTCATCACGGGGGGCTCGAAGGATGTTTACTAAACTCAATGCACCATAGAACAAAAGACTATCTTGATGGATCAGTCAGGAAAACAGAGACCACCTAGGTATTTCAATAGAGAGAATTTAACATAAGGAATTAGCTAAGCAGGCATTGGGGGACAGAAAAAGTGAGAAGGAAATAGTCAGGTAACATTGGGTAAGAAGGGCTTTCCACCCCTCAGTCTGGGGAACAAAAGAAAAAGGTTAGAGTTGTCAGAACACAGACACATGGTTCTAGTACACCCGAATGGATGTTCTACAATATTGTCCTAGCCATGTTCTGGAGCAAAGTTGAAATTGCACATATAATACCTGAAGATTATTCTTTCTTTAAATTAAAGATAAACTAAATGATAGGTGGTTGAGTGTTGGCTATAACGAGGTAGTACAAGGAGGCTTGGGGTGATGGAATAGCTTTGTATCTTTTTTTTTTTTTTTTTTTTTTTTTTGAGATAGAGTCTCACTCTGTTACCCAGGCTGCAGTGCCATGGTGTCATAGCTCACAGCAACCTCAAATTCCTGGGTTCAAGGGATCCTCTTGGCTCAGTCTCCTGAGTAGCTGGGTCTATAGGCACCCACCACTACACTAGGCTAGTTTTTCTATTTTTAGTAGAGATGGGGTCCTGCTCTTGCTCAGGCTGGTATATCTTAATCCTAATGGAGGTTGAAAATCTAAACAAGTGATACTTTGCATAGAGCTACATGTACATACCCCACACAAAAATAATGCCTATAAATCTGGTAAAATCCAAATAGGCTCCATGGAACGTATGTCTATGTCCCAGTTTTGATATTGTACTATGGTTACACAAGATGGTACAAGATATACTGTAGTTACCATGGGGGGAGGGAACTGGATGAAGGTACATGGGAACTCTGTACATTTCTTTGGCAATATCTTGTGAATCTGCAATTATTTCAGTATAAGAAGTTACAAAAAAATAACCAAAGTTCCCTTATTGTTTGCAGAAAGGACCTGTAGATGAAACTGGCTGGGTCATTAAAAATGTTTTGTCCCTGCCTATTGTCAACAAGAAAGAAGATATTGTAGGAGTTGCTACATTTTACAACAGGAAGGATGGAAAACCTTTTGATGAGCACGATGAGCACATTACCGAGGTAAGTGCAGTAATAGAATAATGGAAGTAGATGGAATTCACAATGTAACAGCGGATATGTAATTATTATTCTGTAATGATATTTTGAAGACAATTAAGACATGAGTCACCCATAGCTGTAACCAATATGTTGTTACTTTGTCATTTCTGTTTCCTGACTTCTATAAAAACTGTACCATTTTCTGCCAAAGGATAAAATTTTGGCTTAACCAAAATTCTTTATTATAATAGGTGAGTGGGAAAGATTTTCCTCTTCTTTCTTCCCCTCCTCTTTTCTATTCTCTCTTTCTTATTCTTAACCCCAGCCCTGTAATTTTTAGGTCCTGCTTGATTATATTGGTGTTTGCAATTCCTCTCTCCCAATAAAGTACATATCTGTGGGTCACGGTACCCTTGGAAAAGCAAGAGCTCAGCCAATTTCATTGTCTGAGGCGTGTTTTTCTTATATTAAAATAAGGAACTGGGTTGACGGTGAGGGATCGATAGGAAAGCAAGTAGATTGTTGCCTCCAAATTAGTTTCTTAACTTTAGAGAATCTGAATCACCTCTTATGCATTTCAGACTCTCACACAATTTCTTGGATGGTCTCTTTTAAATACTGACACCTATGAGAAAATGAATAAGCTAGAAAACAGAAAGGACATTGCTCAGGAAATGCTCATGAACCACACCAAAGCCACTCCTGATGAAATTAAGTCTATTTTGGTAAGTGGGGAATTCAGTCCTGTAGACCTTAGGTGGTATCTAACCGGGGCCTCTGGAAGTCACCTAATTACTGACGGGTCTGCAAATGAGAATTAGCTTTAATCCTGAGCTCAGAAGCAGCCAGAGAAGGAGAGGGTGGAAGGACATAGGGATGGCCCAGTGTGCACAGACTCTTATGGATGTGTGGGTTGCTTGGTTGGAATAGCACTTTGTTACAAAGAGTTCTAACAAGGAAAAAAATGTATCAGGCAGCTACTGTCACATAATGCTGCCTAATAGCTATTACATCTCAGTGGCATATGATACTAAGCATCTGTCTCATTCATGCACGTAAGAGTTGACCAGGTGTTGGTCAGCCTTGGCTAGGCTTGGCCTCAATCTGTGAATGGGTTTGCTTTGTTGTGTCTCTCATCATTTCTTGAGCCAGCAGCTACCTGGTAGATCTTCTCACATTGATGACAGAAGTAAAAAGAGCAAGCTCCATTGTGCAAACAGACTTGAAATTTTTGCTCACATCACATTCACGAAAATTCTCATTAGCCAAAAAAAGTCACATCACCAAGGCCAACGTCATGGATGACAGGGAAGCAAACAGATATTTGCTGACAGTGTTCTACTCACCACAAAATGAAGAGACAATATCACGCACCGACTATCTCTATTCCTTTTATTTCCCCAGTGTGTGTAGGTTTAGTTTTACCGGAATGAGGTTTCTTTGTTTTGGTTTTTACTTTTGCTAAGTGGTTTGAGAGTTCAGAGAAATTCATTTTGAGAGTTTGAGATGTTAAACAGGAGAGGGTCTGAGAGGAACAAAGGAAATTGCTATAAGCTAATAGGAAAACAAATGTGGGGTGGGGCACTGTGGCTCACAGGCATGATCCTGGCACTCTGGGAAGCTGAGATGGGAAGATCCCTTGAGTTCAGGAGTTTGAGACCAGCCTGAGCAAAAGTGAGACCCTGTCTCTACTGAAAATAGAAAAATTAACCAGGCATGAAGCAGGAAGATTGCTTGAGCCTGTGAGGTTGCTGTGAGCTAGGCTGAGGCCATAGCATCCTAGCCTGGGCAATAGAGTGAGACTCTGTCTCAAAATAAATAAATAAATAAATAAACAAACAAATAATAAAAATAAAACAAAAAAAGAATTAAAAAAAGAAATGTAAGATACTTGTTTTTCTCTCTCTCTCTTTCTCTTCTTCCTTCCTTCCCTCCATCCCTCCCTTCCTTCCTTCCTTTCTTTTTTTAAAATGCAGCCACTGTTGCCTTTTGGGGAAATAAAAAAACCAATTATATTAGATTATTTCTTGGAAAAAACTCTTCATAATCAGTGCTATTCTGTGTATCTAGAATGCATCTGTGCCATAGAACTTATCGTAGCATGTGTTAAATATTACTTAACTGATTCTAATAGTAGAGAAATCAGATAGAAATCTCCTTCAGAGGACTTCACACCTCAATTGCTTTTACATTTTAGAAATTTAAAGAGAAGCTAAATATAGATATAATTGAAGACTGTGAAGAAAAACAACTTGTCAAGATTTTGGTAAGTGTTTTCCTTCTATCCTTAATGCCTTTTGAATAAAATACATTAGGGCATGCTTTCTTGTTCTTCAAGGAGATATTGTTTCCTCTTCCCTAACATCTTTCAAGATTAAAAAGAAAGAGTCCAGGCATGGTGGCTCATGCCTGGAATTCTAGCACTTTGGGAGGGTAAGGTGGGTGGATCTCCTGGGCTCAGGTTTTCTAGACCTGAGTGAGATCCTGCGTATACTACTAAAAAAAAAGAAAAAGAAGAAATAAAAGAAAAAAAAAATAGAAAAGTTAGACAGGCATCATGGCGGGTGCTTGTAGTCCCAGCTACTGAGGAGGCTGAAGTCAGAGGATCTCTTGAGCTCAGGAGTTTGAGGTTGCTGTGAGCTATGATGCCATTGCACTCTACCCAGGGGACAAAGGGAGACTCTCTCTCAAAGACAGAAGATACCTTCTAAAAATTGATCTCCTGATTCCCCTGATCTTCTTCATCTTCATCCCTTAGAATCTAATGCACACAGATAAGTTAGAATCGCAGCTAAGCAGGACTGCTGCACACGGGGTTCCAGGCACAGACTGGGGTCCTCATGGCCTTGTTGATTTTAGCAGCTGTGCATTGCACCATGGGCACCCCAGAGGACATGGCAGAGTTACAGTGGCACAGAGACTCTCCTAGGCACACTCACCATCTGCCCGTTACAGCTTCTCTTCCACAGTCTGAAGAAATTCATTTTTTCCGGTATCACCGTTAGGCCAGCCCTGTCACTTCTTCTAGTTGAAATTAACTTCTCTTCCATTTTACTACTTCGGTCTTTTATTGTGTCCAGGCCACTGTTAAATTCATTTAGTAAGTTCCTAACTTCAAAGATGTTCTTTTTCAGTTCTAGAACGCACATTTCATTTTTTTCTTTAAAGGTTCCAACTTTCTGTTCAAGCTGTCCATCATTTTATCCTCTTTAACTATCTTTCCGTGTATTTTAAAAAAATTTATTAATTGTAATTATTTTAAAGTACTCAAGACCTGGCTCACCTATTGATCTAGTTCTACATTTTTTACATTTAGCTTTCAATCATTTGATCCAGGCTTTTTAAAATTAAAAGCCAGATATTGTAGATAAAAGCTTGTGTGAACTCTGAGTGATACTGTCTTTCTGAAAGAGGGCTAGATTTTCTTCTGGCAGATGAGGAGAGTTGATTTTAGATTTTTTTAGAGATGGATGATCGTTTTGCATTTTGTCCTTACCACAGGGTAGAGCCCTTATTTCTAGAGTGTGGCTCTTCTGGAATCCCATAAAATCCTGGGATATTTACCAAGGCTCCTGGACCTTTCATTTTAGAGGCTTGAATTCCATCTGATTGAATTGAAATAATATCCCATGTAACTGTCGCTAGCAGCTGCATCCTGCTTTCCATTGTCTGCGATGTAAGTGTTCTTTCTAAACTAAGGCACATGACCATCTCGCTTTCTGCCTTCCCATCTTTTATGGGCTTTGTCTTCCCACTATGGTCCTGAGCTCTGCTGCCATTTTAAAGCCTTTGACCCCCTTTTGAAGGCTCACTTCCCATCCTCCTTGTCAGCTGCTGCTCTCCCTTCTTCCACATTCCTTGGCTCCCCCACTCCAAGCACCTGTCATCTCAGCCTGGCCCAGAGGACAAAGTTTCCTTCTCCTCACCAGCCGTTGATAATAGACACTGAAAATTCTTTAGCAGTAAAATGGGCAGAGGACCTGTAAACTTACCAAAATAATAGCTATCTTGAATGTGAAATCTTCTGGGCTAATCCCTAATTATTCCTACAAAAAACTCAGGAACTTAAACAACAAGCACATATTTCAAGGGAGATCTCCAAAATGATCCAGGTATCATTTCTCAGCTATATGATTATTTATCTATCTCCACTCACCTGATTCTTTCTCCAGGTATGCACTTTAATTTTAGGTTCAGAGAAGGCTCAGTCTTCTTTTCGAGATGTAACAAGAGTGCTTGTCTCTGTGCTGGGAAGGACGGGAGTGGCAAAGCCCAGACTTAGGCAAAGGGGGTGACAGAAGCCCTCCTTGTCCCGCTTACTAAGAAATTTCCAGTCATTCACGGATGTACTCTAGCTAACATCTACCACGCTATAAAAGATTTGGAGGGGATTTCCCAGAGAAGGGCCTGAGTCCCTCATCCTTTTAGAATTTATTCAGTAATTATTGAGATAATTATAATACAAGGAACAATGTTAAGTGCTGAGGAGGAAAGATCCTGTGATCTGGTTCTTACTGGGTTCCAGAAACCCCTGTGTATTAGGGACACAAAGGCTAAGTTAGTCCACTGCCTTGCATGGACATGCTCACGGGGCAAAAGTGGGGGGCTGATTCCACTTAGAGAAGATGGCATAGTCACGGAGTTGATAGCTGGAGTGGAGGCTTGTCTTGGCTCTGAGTGTTATCTTAGGAAACCAAAGACAGCTGGGTGTGGCTGGAATCTCAGCATGCAGAGGAGAGAGGCAGGACGGTATCATGCCCAGCCTGGCCCACCGGGACCCTGGACTGGATGTTCCTGGGGACCCTCTGAGAACAGATGGAGCCAGTCAGGCTTGAAGCAGGAGGCTGGGAGGGGGCCCTTTACTTCCAGGAGGATGCCAGGATCACTTGGACAGCATTTCCTCCTTCACTCCGTCAGACCTCAGCTGAGCCACTCCTGCAAAAAAATGAGACTGCCTCTTTTCTCCTGACTCCCAGCTGTTGCTTACAGAAAAAACCATCTCTGCCGAGAGTGACCAGTTTGAGAGTGGTGTGCTGGGGGTGGGGGGTGTTTAGGGGGAATCACTGGATCACAGGTGGGGAGAGAGCAAGCTTATGAGGTCTAGCTCAGGCTCGGGGCCAGGGGACTAGAAACTCATTTTGTTCCAAACAGTGATGTATACCATTTGGTGTGGAAATTTGTATACAGCACAAACTATCTGTTCCTTGGGAAACCTTAAAGTTGGTAAAGGAAGTCACTACATTTCCCTTCTTTTGTGTCCTCCTCAACAAAGAATCAAGGACATACCTCACCCCCAATAAATGCCATTGCTCCTGCAGGTCCATCTGGTAGACCCGGGTTGCCAGCTCTTGCCTCTTTTTGCTTTGTCTTTCCCCACAGAACCATCACACACGCCCCTCCAGAATCTTTCCTCGCTTAAATTCCCCCGCCTGTCCTTGGGCATTCAGTTACTGCCTTAGCACTAAGCACTAAATTCTGTGCACTCTGATTATTCTAAGCTCGCACCTTTCACTGGTCTATATTTTATAACCACTTTAATAAATTAAGTTCCATAAGGACAAGAGTCATATTTTTTTATTTTTCAAGTCATGTGCTTAGTTCATCAATTTTTCACACCCTCCTAAATCCTAAGCAGATGTGAATTGAATGAAAAGTCTGCAAGTATACCTACCCACTGCGAGTATATTGTACGACGAAATGTGTGTTCCCTCAACACACATCTCCCGAACAGCTTCATGGGACAGGCGTGGCGGGCTGTGGGATATGGCAGCAAATCACTGCGTGATCTCTGCCCTGTGGAGATCACAGCCTAGTGGGAAACTAGCCCAGAGCATATCAGCCAAAGCAAAGGCAGAGAACGGGGTTCAGCGGTCACCTTTTTGCTGAATATTCCTGGAATAGGAGAAAAAGGAGTGGAGTGTTGAAAAGAAGCCGTGCTGTGGTAGCTAAACAATTTATTTCACACCATAGAAAGAAAACGGCTACCGGAGGTGGATTTGGGATGAACTTGGATTTTCATTACTTAGAAAGTTTTTTATAGCTAAGAGTTAGTTTCACCACCTGTAAAATGGGGATAATTGTATGGATGGGTTGAGGGGATGATCTATGCAAACTATCCCTGTGCCTGGCACACAGCAGCTCTGTGAATTGCACGTAGTATATATATATATATATTTTTTTTCTTTTTTGTAATTTTGTTTTACACCAAAGTTGGATGTGGGAGAAATAAAGGGGAGAGAGAGGAGTGTAATCAGAAACAATCCAACTTTATTTCAACAGGAGGAGGACTTGCCGGACCCCAGGGCGGTAGAGCTTTATGAGTTCCGCTTCAGCGACTTCCCCCTTACGGAGCAGGGGTTGATTCAATGTGGACTACGACTGTTTTTTGAAATAAATGCAGTGGAAAAGTTCAAAGTCCCCGTGGAGGTCAGATAGTATTTCATTTAGACTACTGTGTGATTCTGGTGCTCTACTTCACGCCTGTTTTTCTGTGGCTCAAAAGATTGACTTCGTTTGAATTTTAAATTATTATTAACCTTGTAAACACATCATCAGCTCAAACCCTGTAAACAAGACCAACACACCTTTTTAGATAAGATCGTCACACAGACCTTCTAACCTTTAGAATTCCATTCCAAAGTCTGAATGGCGTTGTCTCCTGTTGGAAACAGGTTCTCACCAGGTGGATGTACACGGTGAGGAAAGGGTACCGCTCCGTCACATATCACAACTGGCGCCATGGGTTCAACGTGGGGCAGACCATGTTTACTTTGCTGACGGTAGGTGCAGAGTGCCACAGATCATTATAAACCTGCAATTTTTCCCCTGCAGCGTGGTGAGAGACGGATATGCCCATCATTTTAGATCAGTGATTTTTGAAATTCCTGGGCACAACCCCCATGCAAATGATCCCTGGGAATGTGCTATCCCCAAGCACCTGGCTGGATTATCACTCAGACACTCATGCTTACCTTCTTAGAGAAAAATTCAGTCACCTGCTAGGTTCTGTAATTGCCCAGGATGTCACAATATTCAGAAGGAATAAAGCCAACCTGCTCTAAGAGCAAGGTGGTTCTGCGGTCTATTACAGGCAGGCCTTGCTGCACTTGGTGCAGAGGGGCGTCAATCCAAGCAAATACAGATGTGTGCTGTGTCTATATGATGTATACACATACACACACACACACACACACACGTACATCTTTTATTTTAGACAGGAAGACTGAAGAAATACTACACGGATCTTGAAGCCTTTGCCATGCTCGCTGCTGCCTTCTGTCATGACATCGACCACAGAGGCACCAATAATTTGTACCAGATGAAGTAAGTGAACACATGTTCCATGTTGACATGTGCTGCTGGGTGTGTGACGGGGCCTCGGAGTGAGAAGAAAGCTTTCCTGCCCCTTGGTCACATTTAGGCATGTAGGGCCACGTTCTGACCACATTCTGTTCCCTCCTGAGCTTCCGCCCTCGTGATGGCTTCCCCTCTTTCTCCCCAGGTGCACATGCCCTTTCCTTTCTGCTTCTGTTCCCAAATGTACCCCCGCCTCATTCGTATGCACATTCAGTCTTTCTCCTTTCAACCTGGCTTAGTCAGAGGGTTGGCTTCATGTATTAAAGTGCATTAGTCTCAGGCTTATGCTTGTGCACACCATGGAACATTCTGCTCAAGCCAGTAAACACTGTCTGGGACTCACTTCTCTTCATTTCTCTGGTCCTCTTGCTTCTGTGAATTCTTCTTCAGCCAATCTTGCAACTTAGCACTGATGCCGTTGTCTTCTCTTGCCTCCCAAAGAAAGAGCAGTGAGAAGGATGCAGGCTCTGAGCTCAGACAGATTTGGATTCACTAGGTTCATAAGTTATTTAAATTTTCTTTTCCTTTCCTCTCTTTCCTTCTTTCCTTCCTTTTTTTTTTTTTTTTTTTTTTTTGACAGACTCTCCCTTTGTCACCCTTGGTAGAGTGCTGTAGCATCATAGCTCATAGCAACTTCAAACTCTTGGGCTCAAGAGATCCTCTTGCCTCAGGCTCCCGAGTAGCTGGGTCTACAGGAGCTTGCCCCAATGCCTGGCTACTTTTAGAGACAGAGTCTCACTCTTGCTCAGGCTGGTCTTGAACTCCAGAGCTCAGGCGATCCACCCGCCTCAGCCTCCCAGAGGGCTAGGAACTGATACAGGCTCTAGGCATTTAATAAATATTAGGTATTGTTATTATAACTGTTATAATTATGTCATTGGCACTCTTCAGCAGCTCCCTGAAAATGGTTTTTAAGATACTCAGTCTGCCTTGGACACATTTCATCCTCATTTCTGACACACCACCCACCCCTCTCCAGAGGCAGTGAAGTGTTAGGGAGAACAGACTTTTGAGTCTGGGTGGATGGGACCAACTTCTTCCTGGTTAAGGGATCTTGGGAAAGTCAATCTTTTTGAGATTCAGTTTCTTTGCCATGAAATGGATATCTCTACTTGTCAAAGTTATGAGAATCAAATGAAATTATCTATGTGAAACCTACCTAGTAGGTACTCAAGAAAAATGTATCTGATAGATGAAATGCACCTTGTAAGCAATGACTCTCACCTTTAGCTATTCTTGCCTATTGGGATTTGTCTTAAAAGGAAGATGGCCACCCAGGCTTTGGGCAATAGACATCTTCATCTGGAAAGGTTCCGGCCCATGCTGGACATTCTATCCTCTTGAGCATAAGTCCCCTGACAGTCATTGAAGTTCTCTTCCTCCTTTCTGATCAGTTGTGGATTAGCCAATTCAGTCCCAAAGTAACAAACACTTGTTGAACATCTATAGTGTGTTAGTGATCAAGCTAAGAACTTGATACTGAGGGTGAAGAAACACCTCAGAAGAATGAAAGTCTTTCTTTCTTTTTTTTTTTTTTTTTGTAAAAACAGAGCATCACTTATTACCCTCAGTAGAGAGCTGTGGCATCACACAGCTCACAGCAACCTCCAATTCCTGGGCTTAGGTGATTCTCTTGCCTCAGCCTCCCGAGTAGCTGGGACCACAGGTGCCCACCACAACGCCTGGCTATTTTTTTTTTGTTGTTGCAGTTTGGCTGGGGCAGGTTTGAACCCACCACCTTCGGCATATGGGACTGGGACCCTACTCACTGAGCCACAGGCGCCGCTCCCTGAAAGTCTTTCTTTATAGTGATTTTCATCTTGGTTCCTGGAAACTTTTTTTTTTGAGCAAGGTCTTGCTGCTCTGTCTCCCAGGCTAGCATGCAGTGGTAGTGCTATCAACCTCTAACCTGGGGACTCAAGCAATCCCCCTACCTTGGTTTCCCGAGTAGCTGGGACTACAGTTGTGCACCACCACACCCAGCTAATTTTTCTATTTTTTTGTAGAAGCAGGGGTCTTGCTGTTGCTCGGGCTGGTCTCAAACTCCTAGACTCAAGTGATTCACCTGCCTCAGACTCCTAGCGTGCTAGGATTACGGGCTTGAGCCATCATGCCCGGCCTGGAAATTCTTAGTGAATACTTTCTACATGGATAACCAATGGGCTGTCACAAGATTGCTCTATGTTTTATGTCATAGTCCACCTCCAAAAGCTCCAGGAAACAAAGATTTTAAATACAAGGAATAAATCAAGCTTCCTGGTTTAAACAAGTCAATCAGTTCTACATTCCACAAATGAATTGTTTTTCAAAAAAAAGCATATTCTCATCTTCTAAATCTAAAAATAAGTTTCCGATATGTTATTTTTGACCACTTTGCAGGTATTGGGTAGGGAAAGAGAGGGGAGATGTTAAAAATTCCTGAGACAGTAAGACCCTGTCTTGTACAGACTTGTGTGTAATTTCTAACCAGCTAAGATTGTGGCCCATCCTTTCTCTCCAGGTCCACCTCTCCATTAGCCAGGCTTCATGGGTCTTCTATTTTGGAGAGGCACCACCTGGAGTACAGTAAGACTCTCCTGCAGGATGAGGTATGTGAGCCTCTCTTTAGGGCACCTCACAAGTTCTGCACCAAAGCACTAACCCACAGAAAATGCTTGGAAAAGGGTGGCCTTGAGACTGTAGTTGACACTGTGTGTTTATCAAGTCAGCTGATAGGAACTACTATATTGCAATAGCTTTTGAATCACCAGGTTGGAAGTAGCTGAGACAGGTGGAAAGAGCCGAAGAAAGTCATGGATTCTCTGTGAGTCCATGGGGAAAGAAAAAATAAAAGCTTATGGTGGATGTGAAGGGCTCTGAGAACCTGGAAGCTCACGTAAATGTAAAAAGGAAAGGAGCCCCCATGGCCACTGGTTTTCCTATTCACTCCTGGTGAACACAGAGAACACGGTCCACGCCTTTGAGAAAGTCAGGTCTTGGTAGTGGAGATAGGCATGAATCAGTTATGAGACAGAGTGGGACAACTGCCATCAGAGAGGTACTGAGTCATGCATGCTCTGTGAGTTCCAGAGGGAGAAAACACATTCACATGAGGACTCCAACAGGGGATGGAGATAGGGGGAAGGGATGGGATCAGAGATGGCTTAATACAAGAGTGGCTTTGAGCCCCTTGAATTCACTGTGACTTACACAGATTAAGTACTACTAACCTCCTGCAAGGGGCAGTCATTCTTTTCCCCTTTATCGATTTTAGTGGAGGGATATATGGACGTGGAAAAGTTGTAGATAGAATCTACCCTTTGTTTTTTTTTGTTTTTTTTTTTTTTTGGGACAGAGTCTCAAGCTATCCCCCTGAGTAGAGTGCCATGGCATCACAGCTCACAGCAACCTCCAATTCCTGGGCTCAAGTGAGTCTCCTGCTTCAGCCTCCCAAGTAGCTGGGACCACAGGTGGCCGCCACAATGCCTGGCTATTTTTTGGTTGCAGCCATCATTGTTGTTTGGTGGGCCTGGGCTGGATTTGAACCCACCACCTTAGATGCATGTGGCTGGCGCCTTAGCCACTTGAGCCACAGGCGCCAAGCCAGAATCTACCCTTTGTTAAGAAAGGTCCAAACCCATAATGATGAAAATGAATCATTGTTAGATTGAGTGGAACACTGTTTTGCCACAGGCAGAGAACTTATTTAGAATCACAGGCTCATCAGGACACATAAGCCCTCTGGAGAGCAGTTGTCAGTTTCAATAATATGTCATTAAAAAGCTCAAAGAAGGAATATATAAAAATATGTGCAAGAGAGATGACTAGATTCTTCCATGCAATGAAAAGCCAAAATGGTGCTCATGAGCAAAGCAGGAAAATCTTGTCAGACAGGGTGACTGGGCAGGAAAAGGGGGGGAACTGCTTGAGTCGTTTTAACAATCTGTGGGTGATGCAGTGCCCAGCACTGTTGCCATCTTAAAACTACTGTGACATTTCTAATTCTGTAATGCCAGAGGTGAAGCACTAACCTGGTGTGGCTCTAGACTCTGTCAGCGGTTGTCAACCTGTGGGTCACGACCCACAGGAACTGTATTAAAGAGCTGCAGCATTAGGAAGGTTGAGAACCACTGCTCTAGATGGTTCTCTGACCTGGGTACCCAGACCAACCTCATCAAAATCATCACTTTCACAGGGCAGGAGCAGGCTGGCTGTGAAAAGCACAGATGCCGAGCCCCATTCCCCACGTACTGACCAGGCTTTCCGGAGTTGGGGCCTGAGAATCCACATATTGAATCAGACTAGGTTTGTGAGCAAGAATTTTCTGCACATCCCACTGTTTTATGATACCATAGTGAGGCCATGTCAAATATAATGGTTACTAAATTATACATTTACTTACTAAAGCAAGATACATTTTAAAAACTGTAACCAAATATCTAAATGCTTAACACTAGACGACTCCTAGTATCTTAAATGTTTTTCCCTCAGGGATTTGATGATTCACTATAGTGTTATGATTTTCCTGCTTAATTTTTTTTGATGTTATTTACTTTGCAGTATGACCTGGCTTTGATGGCTATATAAAGACTGAGTATTCTTCTAAAAAGGAATATTGCATCTCAGTAATCCATGCCATTTTTTCCAGAACCTCTCTACAATACCATTCAGCCTGCTAATTGCAGACTTTTAAAGCCTTGTC
The DNA here is from genome assembly GCA_963574575.1 of Galagoides demidoff. Lineage (NCBI taxonomy): Eukaryota > Metazoa > Chordata > Mammalia > Primates > Galagidae > Galagoides > Galagoides demidoff. Next base: position 27,607 of record CAUYQV010129382.1, read on the forward strand.
AATAGTGTCACTAGGCAATACAGTCATACAGAGCTTGTTTACGAGCAATCAAATTAAACACTAAAAAAAAAAAAAAGAAAGAAAGAAAAAAGCCAGAAATGTTTAGCCATCACATACTCTTTTTATATTTTGGGGGGATAATATGGTTCTCTTATTTTTATTCTATAAAGAAAATATGTATATTAGAAATTTTAATTTTTTAAAATCCGGTAATTCTGGCATTTGTGGGCATCTCAGACATTTTGTTTTTCATATGCCTGAAATCTCCGAACTGAAATCCCAACCTTTTTTCATGAGGCTTTGAACTAAAATGTCCTTATGTTCCAACAGAGATGGATTCACTGCTGTGAGGAATACAACTGCCTGTAGTCTAAATTAAACAGAAATCGGCCCTTTAACCTGAAGGAATAGGCAGAAACCTTGTTAGTCAACTGTGTGGGAGTAACATTTTAATACTAGAATATATTGTAGAAAATGGCAAAATAAATTGCTTGGTATAAATAATAGAACACCATTAGTAATCAGAACATCTTTTTGCAAAGTATATGAAAATTTTATTTATACTTTTTCATACCAACCCTATCAGCTTGCCTCATTTATACAAAGAAGTAGTGAACAAGAAATGAAATCCCTGTGTGCAGCCACCAGCGAGGCAGAACGTGCTGGCAGTGTTCTCTTATGGGTGTCACAGCTTAGAACGGCATGTGCTTTCTCTGGCCTCAGCCTGCCCGGGAGCCCCAATCAGAGTGAAGTAAAGCCATTTCTGCCTGTCTGGGTGTGCTACACAGAATTCATATTTTATAGCAATTTTAATAGTCAGGGGAGAATAAAAATAGACTCTTAGTGTGAGCAAGTAAAAGCAGTTGGGGCCAGCTGGATCAGGGCTGGGATACAGGTCTCTGTCCTCTAATGGGGCACTTGTCTCTACGTCATGTTTTCAGCACAATGCTCAGGACGGTTACATACTCATGAATATTTTATAAATTAATGACAATATTAAATAGTTGTTATAACAATTACATATGCCCACAACAAAAATCAAACAATAGGGAAAATTTCAGAGAAAAATATCTTTAAAAAAAAATCATTTTAAATCCTACCACCTAGAAACATTAAGAGATGTTTCATTAACATTTGATGAACTTCCTGGCAGTCACCCTGTGAATCCACACAGGCAGCATGGAGAGAAATAATTTTTGAAAAATGAGATTACACTACCCAACCCGTTTTTGTAAGTCAGAGTTATACTTTTTAATCATCATTGAAAAGTATACTATATGTCAGAGTGTACAAGTCTGTGTGTTTTTGCCATTTTCTATACCCGGGAAACCACCACCACAATCAAGAAACAACATTTCTATCATCCTAAGAATGGCTCACACCCAGCCCAGCCCTAGGCAACCCTGAAAACATTTTCAGTAGCTATGGATTAGTTTGCATTTTCTATAATTTATATAAATCCAATCCCATAATAACTAATCTTTTGTGCTCTCTCCTTTTATGACGAAAAATAATTTTGAGATTTTTTTCCATATTGCTGTGTCTATCAATGATTCCTTCCTTTTCACTGCTGAGCAGAATTCCATTTATCTTAAATAAAAGGTATTAAATCGAATTTTATTTAAATTTAGCAAAAGGCACATTTCTGAAATGGAGGGAATTGCAGAATACATAATGGTGTCCTTATTACGAGAGGTTTAAAGAGCCCTTTAAAATAAATGGCAAACAACTGTGAAAACTATAGCTGAGCATTTAAATGTTTGACATCTTGAAATTAACGTGCTAACTTTACAGTATCTAATCCCTGCTACTAAATGTGAAGCAATTTATTCATACTTTCCCATCTCCATCTGTTTTATAATCTACCTATTATCATTACCGATATTTATTAAATTTACATTTTGCTCTATAATTTCAACTATTGTTTATTCTTAATTCAACTTCCACCAAGTAAATGAATCCAATAACTATCAACCCTTTGCGTTTCTATGCCTATGTGACTTTTAAAATCAGTTTGTCAATTTATGGACAAACACAAACTTGTTGGTATTTTGGTTAGAACTGCACTGAGTCTACAGATTATTTTGTGTCCATGTGGTCTGTTTACACAGAGCTCTTAGGCTTTTGAAGATGATTCATCTCTGAATGGAGCCCCTGTCTGCTGAAGAATACTGTGGGGGTAGAGCAGGAATGAGCTGGGGAAGTCTGTTTCCAATTTGTTGTCTCCAATGCTCTACTCACTTCATCGCTTTTGTCTGGGGACACACCTCTGATTTTGCCTTCCCAGGCTCTCTGTATTGGGATCGGGCCATTGCTGTCTGCCTTCCCTCCTTCACTTCTCATGGCCTTCTCTTCTGCCCCGAGACTGAGAAGCTGGAGTTGATACAAATGCACATCCCCATAGATTCTTCATCAGCTCTTCCTCTGCTGTCTCAGTGGCATCAAACTAAGCCTTGAGGGGACATCCTTGTTTCTCCTTTGTGCTGTTCACTTCCAGGGACCTATTGCTCTAATTAAAGGATCACTGGGTCTGGTTTTAATTACTAAACAAACTAAAAAAAAAAAAAAAAAAAAGAAAAGAAAAAACAAACCAATTGAGAGTGCATGTGTATGTTTAAGCCCCACTTTGTTCCAAAAAAGATTTAATGGAGCTTCCAAAAATACATATAACGTTAAAGAAAAATAAAATGAGGGCTAATGGAAAAATAAGAAAAATGAGATAGAGCATGGTAAAAGCCATACATATCCATGTAGTAACACATAAACATTTATCAGACATGGGCCACAAATCTAATCAATAGCTCTTTCAGTAACCTATACAAAAACAGAACTAGGATTTTAAAAATATGATTCTGTATGCATAACTTAAGAAGAAACAAATTAGAAGTTTTTTAAGAACCTCAGTTAAGAAAAAAAGAGAATATAAAGAACTTAGAGTTTTGAGTTAGGGTGTGGTGATTCGTGCCTGTAATCCTAGCACTCTGGGAGGCTGAGGTGGGAGGATTCCATGAGCTTAGAAGTTTAAGACCAGCCTGGAGTAAGAGCAAGATCCCGTCTCTATTAAAAACATAAAAATTAGCCAGGCATTGTAGCAGGCTCATATAGTCCCAGCTACTTGGGAAGCTGAGGCAGGAAGATTGTTTGAGCCTAAGAGTTTGAGGTTGCAAGGTAGGCTGAGGCCACCGCAAGTCTGAGTGACAGAGTGAGGCTCTGTCTCAAAAAAAAAAAAAAAAAAAAAAAAAAGATTTTTAAACTCAGAGATTTGTGCATGTTTTTAGATGAAAGTAAAAATGAATGCAAAAAGAAAGACAAATAAAACTCAGAGGCCGAGCACGGTGGCTCACACCTGTAATCCCAGCACTGTGGGAGGCTGAGGTGGATATATTGCCTAAGCTCACAAGTTCAAGACCAGCCAGAGCAAGAGCAAGACCCCATCTCTAAAACTAGCCAGGTGTTGTGGTGGGTGCCTGTTGTACCAGCTACTCCGGCGGCTGAGGCAAGAGAATCACTTGAGCCCAAGAGTTTGAGGTTGCTATGAGCTGTGATGCCATGGCATTCTTTTTTTTTTTTTTTTAATTTTATTGAATGGTAACTATGTACATTAATGCCCTTCTGGGGTACAGTGTGGGGTTTTCACATGCAATTTGAAATACTTCCATCAGACTGAGCCATGGCATTCTACCAAGGGTGACAAAGTGAAACTCTGTCTCCAAAAAAAAAATAATAATAAAAAATAAATAAAATTTAAGTATGTCAAACTATATACAATACAAGCAGTATGGAAAATTGGAATATAAACTCTTTTTCTTAATTATTTAAATTTTCCGGTATTGATTCATTTTGTAAAGTAAAAGAACTTTTGATCATCTGTCAATTTTAATACAGCTGTTTTATTATTTTGGATAGGAAAAATGTATGACAAATTGAGTACAGTAGTATTAGTCAGATTTATTTCTCTATCTCTTTTTATATAGCTTTTTCTTTCACATGCATATGTGCTATCAAGTAGCAACAGATGTCAAAGTTGACAAATTAACACGCACCAAAATAACTGGTGTATGATAAATATTGATTTATACAGTTTGACACTTGGTAGATACCAGGAAGTATCTGTCCTAAGAGGTATTTCCTTGAATTCAGCAATCTGTTTGGAGCTTTAAAAAATGATTTCATGTGCTATAACCATGAATTCGTCTAAAAGTTGAAGGTAATCTCAGATATTACCAGCTCCCTCCCTCCTTACATTTTTTCCTTGTATAGCAATTAAGCTTGGCTTTGTTTTAAATATTATTGAGTCCGCAAAGAATTACCCAAATTGCGTAATACATGTTACTTTGGGAACACAGCGATGTTCATCAGTGAGTAAAGAAAGGCAATGATTCTCTGATGTCAATATGCCACTGGATCCCTACCAGCAGAGAGGGAAGGCCATTGTAGCAAAGTCAGAGGGAGGTTAAGCGGGATTAAAATGACAAATGTCCCATTTAACTTTTCTCCTCCTTGGCCAATCCTGACCAGATGGGAAATAACTTATATCTAGAAGATTTGGTTCAGGGATTCTGGATTGATACCAACAAGCTTCTGTGAAATGTCCTAAGAAATTCATTTTGATCCAGATCACCTTTCTTTTTGTTTATTGTTATTCGGAGTGCTCAACAGCTATTGCTTCATTCTATCAATTAAAAAAGGTTAACTCTAGTTGCTATGATGAACTCAGTATTTTAACAAAATGGATCGTTTTGTTTTCTTACTTACATGTGCTTTATAAAGTGCCATTTTTCTTGTCCTAGAGGATGTTATAAGGGTTCATATAAGGTGTGGTGTGGTGTCTAAAACTAGAGTTCTTTCCCAATTATTGTTTTCTAATATTTCAATCTCCCGAAATGACTGAGAGTTACATTTGGTCTTGGGTTTGCAATTCTATTTTAACCTAGAGCAGCCTCAAACTTTACATAACAATAATGATGCAATAATGATGAATATAACAATAAACTTTATAGTGATTTGCAATTTTTAAATACATTCCCAGCTATTATTTTATCTGAGTCAACACTCCACAAATATCTTTTGAGCATAGACCAAGTGTTAGGTAGTTAGGCAGGGCAGCTGTTATCATCCCCATTTGAGAAAACAAAGTCGGTCATTACAATAGTTTTGAGATACACAAAAATCAAGAAATGTAAAATCTGTAAATGTAAAAGAACACATGAAGCCCTCCCAGCAACGGATAAGCTAAGCAAGGTGAAACTGACACGGGTGAATCAGAAAGGACTCTGCCAACTGTGTTTCTTAGAAGTGGAGTATGGACCACATCACACAGTCGGTCTCAAAACTTTCCGAGGGACCTATTTACTCACAGATGTTACGTGTCCAGAATTGTCTAACTACCAAAGTGGGGAAGCCAGGAACTGAACATGTGTTCCTTGTTGAGAGGGAGTGCTGTGCAGAGATTCAGAGCACAGAATCTGCAGCTGTGCTGCATTTGTTTAGATACCAGCTCCATCGCTCGCTGTTTGACTTTGAGCAAGTTATTTAACCTCTCTGTGCTGTGGTTTGTTGTGAGGAGATTCTCAGGCTAGTATTCTTTTCTACGTTACTTTCTCTTTATCTCTATCTAGGTTAATGGACCATCTCCTCTTTCTCTCCAGTGAAATTTTTCTGTGCTTTATAACATCAACTTCATTAGGCAAAACTAAATATGAATATCTGTCCTTTGGCCAGCATTACTAAAAAGGTCTACTAGGGGTATTGAGGCTTTAAAAAAACAGCCCTACCTTGATACCCTTGTTTTCTAGAACAGTATGAAATGAAGCTGATTCATAAGTGAAGAGATTAATGAGGTACTCTTTGGAGAAAGGTCTGATTAAATCTTTGTAAAATATAATTACAAGAAAACATTTTAAGATTAACACGGAAGGATTTCATTACCTTTTCCTACATATATGGATACTAGGATAACTTGCACTTTCTGAAAGATCAAAAGTTTCCTATCACTCTAAGAATGACGTGGTAGATAAAATCACTTGTCTAACAATTGGACATCTCCCAGAAAGTCTTTATTAAAACTCCTTAATTCATAAAAGCAGATTTTTAAATCTATTGTTATGTTTTCATAGTCCTGGAAGAAAACACTTACTTACTCCCCCAAACTTAACCATTAATTACATAAACATTTGCCAACAGTATCTATTTCTATAGTTTTAATTAAATTGTTTTACTCACAGAGTAGTAGAGGGGTGCACTTAGTCCACACCACAAAAACTGAAAGCAAGAAAATAGTGTTGGAGGACCTAGATTTTCTTCTTGTTAAGCATAGTTTGTTTTGTTCAACCGAAGGATAAAGTAATGATTGTTCCCTATTGTGAATTTTCATCTTACAGAGTTTAAACATCTTTCAGAACCTAAATAAGCGGCAGTTTGAAACAGTTATTCATTTGTTTGAGGTTGCGATAATAGCAACTGACCTGGCTTTATATTTCAAGTAAGTATATCACTCCACACAACAGAGTGCCTGTCTTTATACTCTGCCTGCATAGATTGCCTGTAGTTACAATCTGCATTAAAGTTGAATGGAATTTATTCACATACGTGTGTGCGCACCTGCCAGCAGGCATCCACTCTTTTGGATTATTAGTCAGAATACCCTCAAGATACATGCCTGACAGTGAATTTACTAGACATCTTGAATTGTATTTTTTAAGTGTAAACTCCTCATGTTAAGCAGTTTATTATGTAAAGAAGGTTGATTTGAAAAATAGGGAGTCAAGTTTGTGCATTGCCAGAAAAATTACCAAGAGACCTCACAAGGTAGGTCTTTGTCCTGGTGAATTCATCATGGTGCAGAATCTGTTTGCAGCTCAGAAATTTCATCCCATCAGAGTAGCTGATCAGTTTTGATGATCCTGACAGACATTACCCAGACTTATGAACTGGAGTTATCTGTAGTAGAATGATAGCCTATTTACAATAGTAATATTGCCATGGAGACCAGATACTCTTGAGAATCTTCACATTTTCTTGTAAGTGAGCTACAAAGTTGTTTGGTAAAAATAAACTAGTTACAGGATCAACTTGGGTTGTCAAATTATCCCTTTCTGATTCTTCTTAGTTAAAAATTTAATTATCAAATAGTTCAAATATGAAGACAAATACTTCAAATAACAATCAATATCCAAATATCCATAGCCAAGATTTAACACATGCTAAATTTTGCCACATTTGCCTCAGATTTTGTTTTTTAAGGAGAACAATATTAGCCATGCAATCAAGGCATCCCACCCCTTCTCTGCCATGAAAATCCTTTCCCTTTGCCCTTAAAAGATCCACATATGATGTTGATATGTATTCATGTTTTCCGTCTGTGTTTTTATATGGTAAAGTGTGTTCTAAAATTTTCCATAAATGGCATCATACCATCTGTACATACCTTCCTGCAACTTGCTTTATTCATGCAGCATTGGTTTAAAGATTTATCATTGATGATAAATGGCATTCTAATCATGTTTCTTAGCTAAAGAATATATATATATATACATATATATATGATAACTAATTTACCTATTCCTCTATTCATGGATGTTTATTAGATCATTTCTAATTTTTCATCATTGCCTGCAGTGCGACATTGTGTGCCCTTGTAATACATGAGAATTTCTGGGATGTATGACGGAAATACCGTAGTGTTTACATGTGTTTAATTTTATGCTGTATGTTTTGGGTTCTAATTTTTTGTTAGTTTTATGTGTTGTTATATCTTATCACAGCCTGTGTTGTTTATGTATGGTCCCTTTTCTCAAATGTATTATGACTTTTGGTCTTAATGTATTTACATTTTTCTCCACGCCCCCCCCCCCCCGCCATGGTTTGTGCTTTTTCCATCTTCAGCCCTTCCTATGCTAAAATTCCACAGCCACTCTCTGTTCTCATTAGCAGCCCTGTAGACTCTGCAATGTGGACATCTGCATGCAAAGTGGGAACATGAAATCTGAGAAGCATGTATTTATACTTTTCCTCTGCTTTTGTATGTTTGAAATTGTTGCACCTCTGTATCTTTTCTAGGAAGAGAACGATGTTTCAAAAGATTGTTGATGCCTGTGAACAAATGGAAACTGAAGAGCAGGCCATCAAATACGTAACCATCGATCCAACCAAAAAAGAGATCATCATGTAGGTAGTCAAAACTTACTTTCTTTCTTGGCAAAAGCAACTTATTTTGTCTATTTTAAAAATATTTGTTTCCTTCCTAAGGGCAATGATGATGACTGCATGTGACTTGTCTGCTATAACCAAGCCCTGGGAAGTACAAAGTCAGGCGAGTCTGCTTCTGTTTTCTTTTCTGTCACCCTTTCAGGTGCTGTCTAGGTCCCATGTAGAGTCCAGGTAAAGATCCCTGGCAACCTCAGAATTCGATTCTGACAAATCACAAACATCAGTGAGACAACAGGTCCCTTGATTAGACCCCCTGTTCGAGAGACTTCTCTTGAATAAAGAAAACAGAAGAAACTTTGAAACAAAAAATGGATTCTTAAGGATTTCTCATCATTGAATAGGCTGTAAAAATAATTATATAAAATTATTCAATCAATGTCTGAGTTTTTAAATAGAGAATATTAGTTAGAGAGATACCCAGGTAAATCATTGCTGTTTTCCTCTAAGCAAGTGTGGTTTGGGTCCTGCAGTCTCTCCTTCAGTGTGTTGTCAGTCCTAAGAAGGGGCTGACTGTGAGTTCATGTTGAAGGTTGCCTTCCACGGACGTTCTCGCATTGCACCATGGGGAGTAAGAGTGGGAAGGCACTAGTTTACCACTTGCTTTTTTACTAACTGTGTAAAAGAACCTTCTCCTTTTCCTTCAATAACTTCTAGAGATCAGGGCAGAGCTGGACAGGCCCTTGTCCCTGCAGGAAGGAGGCAAGAGGGGACATCATATCTGGCAGCCCCTCCTCCATGGGGGACTCTCTGTTGCAGCCCCACATGGTTCTCCTGGTGATAAGCATCATTCTTTACAACCTTCTCAATATCCTTTGATCTACCTAAAAGTGGGGGGTCAAGAATCAAATCTAATTTTATAAGCAAAAAAAAAAAAAAGGAAGAAAAATAACTTCTAGAGAAAACCCTAAGCAAAAGAGGTCAGAATTAAGAGGGTTCAACCAGAAATGTGCACTGTGTCTATAAAGATATGACAATTGGAACCCACTGTAGGGGAGGAAAAATATTTCTTCCTCATCTATCCTGGGTTCATGGCTGAGACAGATTACCAAAAAAAAAAAAAAAAAAGCATATAGTTTATCTAAATTCTATGTGACATGGGAGCCTTTGAAAGGAAATGAAGACTGTAGGGAATAAACTTGTATACTTTTATGCTGGGTTTGATGAAAAGTGGATATTCATGGAGAAAGAGAATTGAACAAAGATGGCATGATCTAGTAGCAACATACTAGGAGGATGTGACAAGGCCCGTTTGTTTAGATCCTCCTTTCCTCTGGGTATAGAGAGGGCACGTCTGAGTGAGGGTCTTATGGTCGGTGCCAGGGAAAAAAGGCTGGGGAAAACAGAGTGACCATCCTGCTTCTGTAGTTTTCTCAAATTCCTTCAGCTTAAAATACTTAGCAATGGGGGCGGGGTGTGTGCGTGTGAGGGGCAGAGTGTCCTCACTTCCATCACCATCAGTCTCAAACCAAGCCCTTCCTCCCTCTCCTTCCTCCTTGACACACTGCTCTTCCTCCTATTCTTCAGTCACCCAGCTAGAAACACGGGGTCTTGCTTGAGCTTATCTCACCCATTTCAAATGATTTCTATCACCTTCCTACTGCTTCAGTTAATCCTTTTATCCAGAATTGTTAGAACTATGGTGGCAGCTTCCTAACTGACCCTCTCTTTGAATTACTAAGAGGATTGTTTATAAACAGAGCTCTACTCAGCCACTCCACGGCTTAACAGTCTTTTAAACTCTCCATCACCAGAGGTTTCCAACCTTTTTTTAAACTTTAAAGTCCACTTTTTTTCCTGCATAAAACTTGTGCAAAGATCACTTTATAAAAGAGAGAGAAGCAAAGCGACTTCAGCTTTGATCTCTACTCCACCACTGGGACCCCTGGGCACTGCAGCGGAAGCTGAGGCTCCAGGAATAGAAACCACAACCTAGGAAATCAAGTTCAAGCTTCCAGCAAAGTTTACATGGCCTGTCACTGCCTATCCTTAACTCACACTCCCAGGATCACTCCCCACTGCTCCATCCCATGTCACCACCTTATGTCCTAAGCTCCTACTCATGTAAGTTCTGGATATTCAATTCTGTCTCTGCACATCATCTTCCCCTCTTCTTTACCTGGCAAACTCCTCTTTATTCTTGATGACACAGCATCAATGTCACCTCCCTCCTTCATGAAACTTTACTTCCTTCTCCTTGGTCCACAGCACTTACAATGTTATTACAGCACTCGCCACATTGTTTATGTGACTGTCTTCACTAGCCTGTGAGAATTTTTAAAGAAAATCCACATCTTGATCCTCTTGGCAAATGTGGCTCATGCCAATGCAAGGCATGTGCTCTGTAGTTTTCTCAAATTCCTAGCTCCAAGACAGATTGGGTTTTTTTAATGATAAAATTAACCCTTGAATATCCTCATACTGTAGTCAAGTAAGTAAGAGACTACTTTCTGTGTGTAAGTACATACACAGATGTATGCTAGATGCCAACAAGCAAGGCAGAAGAGAACTCTGGATGTGTTCGAGCCTGAAGCACTTTTAATAGAATTAAATATCTTCCCTCTTCTCTTCCTTCTTGGTGAGATGTGGTAGCAATTGCAAATAGGAGATAGAGTCTCTCAGAAAAAGTCTCGAACATTGAAGTAGAAATAAAAATTTCCCTTTTCCCCTATCATTGTAATCTGAAAATGACATCTTCTAAGCAAGAGCATATGGTTTGATGACATCTCAAACACTATAAACTGTATCCTCAAATGTCACTTGTACTAATAAAATGCAAGTTCTCTAGTAATAAGTGGATTTAGTGAACCAAGCCTTTCTCATTTGCAGGTAGCACTTCTGGTTGCAAGTGAATTTTGGGAACAAGGAGATCTGGAGAGAACAGTGCTGCAGCAACAACCTATTGTAAAGACCCTGACATAAAAATGCGTTAACTGAAAATTATCAGTACAAATCAGTCTATTTGTTCACTAAATCTCAGAAACCTATCTCAAAAGGATTTATTTCTCTTTCTAGCCTATGATGGACAGAAACAAAAAAGATGAACTACCTAAACTTCAAGTTGGATTTATAGACTTCGTTTGCACTTTTGTATATAAGGTAACTAAACAAATTATTTGAATGAAACATGTAAACATTTGAATAGGAATTTTATTTCAAACTATAATCAAAATAAAAATGTTACCCACATGGACAGCCATTAGAGCCATTAAAGCCACTCCAAAGTAGTGTGAGGTTTTCTCCTAATCTCACTCAGGGGTGGAATAAAAGATGAGAGAACTCAGATGTGAGCAAATTTGAAGACTGAGTTAGGCAGGAAAAATCGTACAGATCTTTTCAAAACCATGCTTCCAAGGCACTGAGTTCAGCTCAGCTAGCAGCTCTGAGCACTGTTAATAATTCCTTATAGCTCCTCCTCCACTTATGGAAGACACTGAAAATCACCTGCGTGATGTCAGTAGTTTCTGACCTCAAATTCTCTCTAGGAGTTCTCACGGTTTCACAAAGAAATCACACCTATGATGAATGGACTCCAGAATAACAGAATGGAATGGAAATCTCTTGCCGATGAGCATGATGCAAAGATCAAGGCACTTGAGGAGGAGGTAAAGAAGCAGGAAGAAGGAAACATGATTGAGAAAGGTTAGATGGAATCTGGTTTTGCTCCCTATGAAGTGGCCAGAAGTCAGGCTGAGCTTAATGTCACACGACAGAGACATAAAGAGTAAATGCAAACAACTAGTTTTCCTGCTGCAGACCAGTACTTATAATAAATTGGTTAGTGGTTTTCAGTTTTTCCCCCCAAAATAAGATCTTCTGTATGACTCCAGATAGAATTGACTGGTCCAGTTGTTACAGAGCAGTGGTCTTATCCTTATCTTGAAGAACTTACCATCTGGTGGGGTAAGTTGCCTTAGACATTAAACAATCACTATCAGCCAGGCACAGAGGCTCACACTATAATCCAAGCACTTTGGGAGGTCAAGGCAGAAAGATTGGTTGAGGCCAGAAGTTTGAGGACTAGCCTGGGCAAAATAGCCAGATCCCATTTCTACAAAACAAATTTTAAAAATTATATAGGTGTAGGGGTGTACACTTGGAATCCCAGCTACTCGGAAGGCTGAGACAGAAGGATCACCTGTGCCTACGAGCTTGAAGCTTCAGTGACCTGTGATTAGGCCATTGATTCCTGCCTGGGTAACAGAGTGAGACCTTGTCTCAAAATAATTAAATAACTAATCAATACACAGGTGATGGTCTAACTGTAAACTTCAGAGAAAGCACAGGTGTGTATGTGGGGCACATGCTTTGTCTTTAGGGAGTAAGCTTTGGCTAACCACAGAAAGGAGAAAGTCAGGGAATAAAGGAAAGAACAGAATATGCACAATGGTTTGAAGTGCAAATAAGCTTGGTACAACTGAAGCTGGTGTAGGTGGCATCTCGAGAGTAAGGAGGGCAAATTACCGGATGAGGCTGGTAATGCAGGCTGCTGCCAGATAGCGCATTGCCTTGTAGGCTGAGCTTACAGATTTCAGTCTTTCAAAGTCTCTAGAAGGATTTACACAGGAAAAGTGCTAAGATCAATTTGCATTTCACAAAGACAAGAAAAGTGAATTTTACTGAGTAAATGAAAGGCAAAGGCATTGCTTAGTGCTATTAAATTTAACCTTTATCTCAATTTTACAATGAAGAGTATCAAGTCCTTTACTTGGCTCTTGCCATTTTCTTTGACTATCCAGTATACTGGATTTGGATCAACACTTTATTTGCATAAAAGTTTACTTCTCAACTTTTTTCCTTCTATACGGACTAAAAATATTTTATATTTCCAGAAATCAAGCATTGTGTATCAAGTTCAGATTCCCAGATTGCATAGTTTCAGAAACTAAGATGTGAACTTGGATAACCATTTTTCAGATGCTATTTTTTAAATGGACCAATTCTGAATATGCATTCAAGTCTTAAAATGGTCAGATCTTTAGTATTTTTACTAATTTAGGCTATAAAGCTGATACTAATATGAGAGAGAATAAAAACACTATATATCCACTAACTTCTAATAATATTGCTTTTCTTGATTTTCTAGCTGCTGAAGATTCAGGAGGTGGTGGTGATGACAAAAAGTCCAAAACATGTTTAATGTTGTAATGCAATCTAACTGGTCCAAATTTCAAATATCATTTTACTTTTGAAGACAAAACAGAAAACATTCAAAAGAACTTCAGCAGATTTCATTGAGCAAGCCATCAAGTACAGTAAGAGGATCTTCAGAAAAACCACCCTCTGACTATTAAGAAAATATATATATTGCTAGCCTGAAACCATGAGGGCAAAATAAAGTTCAACTAAAGCACAAAATAAGACAAAAATAGGTACATTTGGGTGCCAATTTAAATTAAAGAATGTGCAATCCTGAAACTAGTCACAAACTCTTTTTTAAAAGTTACTAATTGCTTGTATTTGTTAAGGCTGACAAAACAAAGTACCACAGACTGGGTGGCTTAACTAACAAATTTCTAACACTTTTGGAGGCTAGAAGTTCAAGGTGAGGAGTTGGCATGGTTGGTCTCTAGAGAGGCCCCTCTACTTAGTGTGCAGACAGGCATGTTCTCCCTGGGTCTTCGCTCTGTGTGGATCTGTGTCCTAATATTCCCTTATAAGGACACCAGTATTGTATTAGGGCTTGCCCATGTGGTCTCATTTAAATCTTAATTATATCTTCAATGCCTTTATCTCCAAATACTGCCATATTTGGGGATTAGGACTTCAATACATGAATTGGGAGGGCAGGTATGAATGTGCACACAATTCAGTCCCTAACATTTATAATTGTTATTTCAACCCACTTCCTGAACTAAAAATCTCTCATCAACATGTCTTAATGTAAAAGTAAATACAATATAAAAAAAGGAAAAAGGATATCAAATATTACTCAATCAGACATGCTTATCTTTTTCTTCTATTTTTTAACCCTTGACAATGGATTGATGAAACATACCCTATTTTTTTGGCAGTTTATTAAAACTATGTCTTTGTCCTGTGCTCCCCCTTCAGAGTCTGAAATCAATTATTTTATGTGTAAGTACAAATATTTTAATTTTTAATGCTCAGAATTATTCTTCTCATTGAAAGAATTATCAGTTCATAAGATACTAACTGGATAACCCTAATGCAAGTTAGATTAGCTAATAAATATTGTACATTATTAAGAAAGGATATGATTTGACTATATAAGAGCTTCATTATCCAAAGCTGCTTGGAATGACTTCAACTGAGATTACTTTTTCAAAATGATTAATAGACCTATCTACCAAGCATTCTAAATATGAATTGTCAAAAGAATCTAAGGACCAATTAACTATTTTTACTACATGTCTGTCTGGCATCAGAGAAATCTAAGATTCTTTCCTTTACTTATTTATAATTATGAACAAATTCAGAAAACAAATAACAGTCATACCACATACTAATATTTACCACAGGTTCTTTTGTCAAAAGAGATCTAAACTGTAATGAATTTAATCAAAGATCTATGAACTTCAAATGTTTTATAATAAACTTTAAGCAGCCAAGACATAAATCACTACTTGTTACATTTTTACAAGTGAGGTATTCAGAATCATAAGATTGCTTCTGTTACATTAGAATGTAAAGTTCGTAAGGAAGGATTTTTGCCTATTTTGTTTTGTTCACCATTTTATCTTGGCATCTAGAGTAGTGGCTGGCACAATATAGACACTCAGTAAATATGAATGAATGACATTCTGCATAAATGTTAGCACAACTAGGTAAAATGAGTAATGACTGAGTGTCTCATATGAGTATTTCTTATTAAAGTTATCACCTTGGATAAGTGATGTGTGCACTATCTCGTTTCCATTGCTCAAAATAATTTTCAAACTCCACTTTCTAGGACCACTATTAATTTTGGTCCCTAAAACATCAGACGCTTGAACAACTTCCCCTCCTCAGTCATTGGAAATTGAGCTGAGGGTAGAGATGCCCCACCACTGAAAGTCTGCCAAATATGTAAACTTTGCCTAAGAGCCAAGTATGAGAAATCAAAAATTCAAACCCCCCAGACCAATCGTCTGCTAACCACTACTGACTGCACTATTGCAAAGTTTGAGATAGATAGGTAGGAGAATTAATTTTTAAACTCACCATCTTAGAGGGCTTTTCAAAAGCTCTTTAAAATTATGACACCCAATTATCTGTCATTGTGTATGAGTAGATTAAGTGTTATGATCTTATATAATGATTAAAATTAATGCACAAGGTTGATGTCACAGAACATACTTGCAATCTATTTTTAAAGAGTCTTTAGTACTGGACAGATCCTCCAAGCAGAAACTACACAAAGAAATAATGGACTTAAACAAGACCCTATAATAAAGGGACTTAACAGACATTTATAGAACATTTTATCCTGACAAAACTGAATATACATTTTTCTCATCAACCTATAGATCATCTTCCAAAATTGATCATCTCTTAGGTCACAAGGCTAACCTTAATAAATTCAAAAGAATAGAAATTATCCCCTGTATCTTCTCAGA
>CAUYQV010129384.1:0-33725 GCA_963574575.1 Galagoides demidoff
GGGTGCCTGTGGTCCCAGCTGCTTGGGAGGCGGAGACAGGAGACTCGCTTGAGCCCAGGAGTTGGAGGTTGCTATGAGCTGTGATGCCATGGCACTCTACCCAGGGGGATAGCTTGAGGCTCTGTCTCCAAAAAAAAAAAAAAAATCATTATAATTTTTCTGGCTTTGTCTCATTACTAACAACAAAAAAAGATTTGGTTATTCACTTTCTAAAAACTTGTCCCACTATAAAATGTTATAATTATGAAATAAATACTCTTATCAATAATCAACCAATTCAATTATTATTTACATAAAATTAAAATAAGTAATTCTCCTGCAGCCTGCTGTGAAGGTGGGGAAGTATAGAGCCTTCTTCGAGGGGCCACATTAATTACCATTTTCTGTTTGTATTATTGGCCCTCCTATTTTCAAACACAAAAGAACGTAATTTTTCTTTTTGCTGCTTTACTGCTTTTTCTCCCACAAACACTTACTGCTTTATTTGATGTGTGCCAGACATTCTTTTTTCAAGTTTAAATTCATTAAATGCTTCTTAGGTGTCAGACACGGGCTGAAGGCCCTACATTCACTATATCTGATTCAGTCTTTCAGTAAGACTGTAAGTTGTACAGATAGAGAAATCGACCTTTCTGCAGTTAAATAATTGGCTCAAGGTCAATCAGCTAAAAGAGGTGGAGCTTGTATCTGTTTTCTAAGTGCATGGGTCTTTCGCCCTTAAGCCACTGAGATGAACTTTTTCTTGTTACTTGAACTGTTCCTTGCTCTTGTAGGTTTGATTTTTGTTCCCATTGACTAACTCTCTTGGGCATCTGGGCCTCTCTCTTCCTCCTCACTCCCTTCAAAATTGCACACAGTATGAAAGAGGTTAGATTTGCCTCTGATTTTACCCTTAAGTTTAATTGCACTGCCTCTTTTAACCTCTTACTGACGAAATAGTGACAAATGTAGAAGTAATCGTCAGATTTATAGGAGGAAGCAGACTGAGAGGCACACTCGCCTGTTGCAGGATGCTTTTCCTTTTCACTGGCATTACCTGGATTTTTTTGGTATGCAATTGCTTTGCGCCTTCCGTTATTTTTAATTTCAGCTTACAATTAGAGCTTGTAAATTGAATTGCTTTCTCTGAGGAGCTGTGATTTCTCTATTTGGCAAGTGCCAGGCAACCCTTTCCAGCCCCCGACACCCCCAACTAGCTCAGCTCAGAATTAACATGGTCGATTTTGTTCTCTTGTACTGCAATCAGGTCTGAACAGTAGAATCCTGATCGCACTTAGCAATTGCTTCCACGGAGTCTGTAGGGAGAGCGGATATGAGTGGTGCTCAGCCTGATGAGGAGGAGAGTAGAGGTTCTCTAGGAAAGTTCAAGGGAGCCTTAGGTAATGATCTTGGGGGTTCAAGAGAGCCGTCCCTCTTCACTTGCACTCAGAAGTCTTGTGGTGTTTCCAAAAGCCATTAAGGGCCCTGCTGTTGGATGTGTCCTCTTTGGAATCAGGATAAATTCAGAGATGTGGTTATTTGTTTTCCGTCACGGATGTTGCAATGACAAGTATATTAACACTAACTCAGCTTTTATTATTTTCGTTAGTGGAAATCTTAATATCTAGTCAGCTCTTCAATTCTTCAGTCTCATATTTCATCTCAAAGTTTTGTGTTCCACGAATGAAAGAAAGATTAGTCTTGAATGAGGGGAGCCCAGGGTATAACATGAGAGCTACTACAGAAGTACCAGTGGCGAGTGGCAGGTCACTGGAGCTACTTAGGAATCCAGAACAAAGGACCTAATCGTCCTTTGTAATCCCGAGATGAGTGATGCTCTCCTGTTCCCGTTCTCACTTCTCACTGTTCCCCACGTGGCAGTGCACTATACCGCTGTAATATTTATGAACACAGTGGTCGCTAAATTCCTCAGTCTCTTTTATGTCTCTATGCCTTTGTACCTCCTCTTCCCTAAATTTGAAAAACTATTTTCTCTGTTCTTCTGCATGGTTGACTCCTGCCTATTCTTCAGGACACAACCCAAGCATTGCTACCTTCCTCTATGCCAACTCCATCTTTGGATTGAGTTAGCGGTTCTTCTCTCTCCTGATGCCTGCCTGCCGCACTGTATTATAACCGCTAGTTGCCTTGTCCTTTTTCCCTCATGTGAGCTCATTGACAGTGCAGTTGTCTTTTATTAAATCACGTGTTCAAGACATAAAAATGCAAGATAATGTTGCTGAAAAGATGAATGGAACAAAATAGTAATTGACTACTTTTTGTATACAGAATTATAGATTTTTTAAAGTAATAAATGCCATGTTTAATTTCAGTAAGACTTTCTTGAAAGCTGTATGCTGCATAGTTTTTCCTTGTATGTACCTTTTAGCTGTGCTCTTCCAGGAATCTTGCATACTTTTAATGAACTGTTAATGAGTATGTACATCAGTTTTTAAGGAAGTCAGAGGTAATGAACTTAGGCAGTGGTTCTCAGCCTTTAATACAGTTGCTTATCATATTAATTAACTAAGTAACTAACTCTAAATGAAAGCAAAGAAAATAATTTTATGGTTGGGGGTCACCACAACATGAGAAACTGTATGAAAGGGTCACGGCATTAGGAAGGTTGAGAACCACTGAACTTAATTCTAATATTCAATACAAAGAAGTAATCACTGTGCAGTGCTTACTTCTATAGACAAAACATTTTATATTTGTAACCTGAAAGACAATGGAGAGGAAAATCGCTTCGCCATTTGGGGAATGATTTGATGAGTCACACAGAGCAGCTGCCCCCTTTTTTCGTGCAATTGGGAAAGGTTTATTTGCGAATGAGAAGATAAGGAGCCGTTAGGAGACCTCCTTTCCAACAGAGGGTGCTGCTGCTCCATACGCTGTGATGGATGCCAGCAGATGAAGACATCAGCAGAACTGTCCTGAGTGCATCACAGCTGGCTACTTGGAATTATGATTTACACGCAGCCATAATCCAATTTGAAAAATTAGAAACCAAGGGGGAAAAAGGCTACCTCCTCATTTTGCCAGCTCTTGTTATGTGCTGTTTCAGGGCTTCTCAGGTTAGCAGAGGAAGCAGCAGTCCACCGCACGGAGCCATGTTTGAGGAGCCTCCCAAGTTGCTCCCGGGTGATATATGAGTACCTGGATTTTTCAAGGAACCCACATTTACAGAGAGCATTCTACTTCATTTTCTCTTTTTAATAATTTTAGGCAGGGTCAGCCTACTTAGCTTCTGGCTATGTGAAACGGTGAAAACAGAATGACAATGACTCCTAGATAGAGGGAAGGGTCTGGAGAGAATTCATTTTCTTAGAGACCCGGCTCTGAGTAGTGGAAGGACTTGAGCTTTACTTTCACACCTGCTTAGTTTTGCTCCTGGTGTGCTTCCCTTAGCCTTCACCATCCTACCTTGCTGTTCTGCCTTTGAGATCCTTACAGTGCAGCCCAAACTCCCACGTAGAGTTAAATACTCATTCCCACATACTCTCTTGGCTCTTTTCTTATTATTAATGACATTTGCATTATTTTATCTTAGATAATTATTAGTTGTTTACATATTTGTCCCTCCTTTACAACATGAAATACTCAACTATCCTGGTTATTCTTGTACCCCCAGCCCCAGTGCCAAAGCCTGTACATTAAAGGTACCCAGTAAACCCTTATGGATATGAAATGGGTGTTTTTTGAGAACTGTGCTACATGTCAGTATTGTACTCAGAATGACTACCAATCCCAGGTTTATGGGCCTTTGAGAAATGCAGTTGTTGATATGTGTGGATAACAATTTAAAGGATTAAAAAGTATACAGAAGGTGAAATATGACTCATTTGGTGGTGGGTACAGAGGTGGTGCTGTAGTTTAGGAGACGGTGTTTTGTAGACCTGTCCTGTGATTGTTTGAAAGGGTTTTTCGTGTTAATATTTCTTCCATCTTCATGAAAAATTAGTGTTTAGATGGTTGCTGAAGAGGTGGGTCTGTGACGTTTCACCCCCTGCGGAGCTCACATCAGCTACCTTTGACAATTCTTTAACGTTTTTCACAGTTTCATTTTTTTCTCTACCACAAGATAAGTCACTGAGGCCTCCCCTCTCTTCCTCTGACACCAAGTTTGGGATGAAGATGTGGTGTCCGGGGGTGATCCCCTTTGGCAAAGGGTCCTGCCCTGCCTGTTGTCCGGGAAAATGTCTGTGAGAAACCTTGGCTGTAATCAGTGTTTGTGAAAACAAACGAAAAGTGTGTCACAAAAGTAATATGTGCTCAATGTGAAAAACAAACAATTTACAGAAGCATAAATGGTGTGAAAAGTGAGACTCTTCCTTCACAGAGTCTGCAAAACCTATTCTGTCCCTCTAGAGAACTACTGTTTCTATTCGTTTCACAATATATATCTCCCCCCACACATCACTGTTTCCCTTTCAGGTTTTTAAACTGTTTATGTGTTTAAGATTACAATGTAATTTTTGATATGCATGTGCTTAGTGACATGGTTACTCTGGTCAAGCATATTAACATATCCCTCATCTCCCATAGTTACTCTTTTTTTCCTGGGACAGAAGCACAGGGACTCCACTCTTTTAGCGAAAGCATTATCGTCAAGATTTTTGACATTTTTATCTTTATAATCATTTTGATCACCCCTTTCACCTAATCACAAAACACAATTACAGTGGTCCCCCTTATCTGAAGTTTCAGTTACTGGCCATCTGAAAATATTAAGTGAAAAGTTTTAGAAATAAATAATTTATAAGTTTTAAATTGTATGCCATTCAGGCCGGGCATGGTGGCTCAATCCTAGCACTCTGGGAGGCCAAGGCAAGCGGATTGCCTGAGCTCGCTGGTTCGAGACCAGCCTGAGGAAGAGTGCGACCCTGTCTCTAAAAATAGGTGGGCGTTGTGGTGGGCGCCTGTAATCCCAGCTACTTGGGAGGTTGAGGCAAGAGAATCACTTGAGCCCAACCAAGAGTTTGAGGTTGCTGTGACACCACAGCACTCTACCAAGGGTGACAAAGTATTAAATATTTATTATTTAAATAAAGAAATAGTATGCCATTCAGAGTAACATGATGAAATCCACTCCAGCCTGGCACATGAATCACCCTTTGTGGATAGTATCGACATTGTATATACTACCCACCCTTTATAGTATAGAAAAAAATAGTGTTCAGTGGTGTGCATGGTTTAGGCACCTACCGAGGGTCCTGAAATGTATCCTCCTGTAGATAAGAGCTGCTACATAGTCAATCCTAGCACAGTTCTTATAAGTTTGAGTCCTAACTATTCAGTTTCCCTGGCCTTTTCTTCTTCTCTGGGACTTAGCTAAACGCTGGGAGTTTCAATCCAGTCATCCATGTTCAAGTTCCCTCATGCCTTGATGGACTGAGAAACTCCTTCCGAAGTGATTGCCTTCAGGGTTCAGAAGGAAAGCAGACACTGGTCAGCTGCACCTTAGGTAGGTAGTCCGGTAGGTAGTCCTCTGAGATTTCTTTTTCTCCCGTCCCCTTGAAGTTAACCTTCACAGGGCGGGTGAGGGCATGGCCTCTTTTCAGTGGTTATGACCAGTTTGCAACACTCTTGTTTCCCTTCTGGCTTATTTATCTACCCCTGGAAAGTTACTTTCTTTTTCTTATTCACAGAAAGGTATTTTTCCCTTCTTTCTAGATAGAAAGCAAACAAAAAGTGCTTTTGCAAGTGGATTTCAGCTTTTAAAATACGGCAATGTCCAGAATTGGATGTCTTTTTCTGTCTCCAGTTCTGGTGTGACGTTTAGGGGCAATGGAGAACCCAAGGCATAGTCACAAGGTAAGAAGGAGTACTCATTTACGACTCTCAGAATGCTCCATGTGCAAAAATGCGCTCGTGCCCTCTGTGTGTAGCGTTTTTATTGTTTTGTTTCTGCTTGTTTGCTCTCTGTGTAAATGGGGTCCTGTTTAACATATGATTTGTGATATGCTACTTTTTTTTTTTTCTTTAGCACTGGTGGGCAGACTCTTGGAAACTTTTTCCATGGAACATGATGTTTTATATATTTATGAATAGCCACTCCTTATCCATACCGTTTCCCTGTGTGTCACATGATTAAAAGATGTGTTCATGTTAGTTTTCATCACATAGAAGTTTTAAAATATGTAGTATGTGACTGGGCAGGAGCTCTATAAAATGTTTCTGTAATCCAGTTCTTCCCCAAATTTACATAAGGAGGGACATCAGTCACGGCATCCAGTAGCTTCCTTTCCCCTGCTCCTCTCACTTGGGTCCCAGCTCCTGGGCGATGACACAGAGCAGAGCCACCTAGAAAGCCTATTGTCAGAAAAACAACAAACCACAACAAAAGCTCAATTACCATAAGTCAGCCTGTTTTCCTTATGCAGAAATCCGCAAAATCCCTTTTATGTCACCTTGAATGGTCTGACCAAAGCAAGGGGGGGGCATCGTGTGGGGGGTTCAGATGGCATTTCCCCAGCTCTCATTCAGAGGGCGTTGGGGGACTTCAAAAGGCATTTGGCTTGCTGAGCCCCACATTCCAGTGGACATATCTGGGGACTTGCATCTCTCCTTCCTTTTTATTTCCTTTTTAAAATTTATTATGAAGAAATGGCAATACAGACAGAATTAGAGAAAGCAAGGACTTCCCTACTTCATGAACCCACTGCCCAGCTTCAGCTCCTACCTGCACTCCCTCTTCCTTTCCAATGAATCATTTTGAAGCCCCTTCTGGCTATCGTGTTATTTTAGCTGTAACTATTTCAGTGAGGATCTCTAAATATAAGCACTTTTGTAAAGGTGACCAGAATATCCTTTTCCGACTTAAAAGATTTTAACAATACTTCAATATTATCAAATACCCAATCCATGTTTAAATTTCACCAGTTATCTTATAAATCTCTTTCTTTAAATGAATTGATTTGTTCGAATCAGAATTCAAACAAGATCTCATGTACTAGAGGTCTGTTAAGTTTCTTTTAGTCTATCATTTCTCCTTCCTCTGTTGTCTGGTAATTTATTTGTTGAAGGACCCAGATCACAGCTGTGTAGAGTTTCTCATATTCTGTTGGTTGTTCCCCGTGATGTCACGGAATCTTGTGTATCTTGTGGAAGTTGGATGAGAGCCGCAGCATCTCCAAGTGTGTTCAGTGTCATGGGGGCTTCTGAGACACTTGAAGGGATTCATGAGAGCAAGATGATTTTTACATAACACTAGAATGTAATTTGTCTTTGTCATTTGTTTTCATTTGCCCTCTTTCACAAGTGTTCTGTGGAGTTTTCTGGAATGCGTTCTACATAAAGTAACTTTGATTTCAAAGGATGCTTGTGGTGGGTATTGTCAGTTCAGGCGAACAGTTATATTATGAAAACTAATTGGCAAAATAGATTATATAAATTAGCAGAGCATCATAAAGTATCTTCCAAATAATTAATGGATCAAGTAGCACATTGTGTTCATCATTAATTTAGCTTTTAGGTAACTATGAAAGTAAAAAGAAATAAAAATGAAAATTTCTAAAATATGTGCCTGTTCTTCAAAATAATTAATTTTGACTATCAGGGCATCATCTACTATCTCTGTTAAGCAGTTGACTCTGTCAGTCAATTGTTCTGTGAAGCCTTTCTCTAACCTGATTCTAAACTTCATGCAGGAGGTTTTCATTTGCCTTCAGTTCTTCTAAGAAACATTAAAAGCTGTGTTGTTATTCTATACTCCATTTCTCAAATAATTAACCTCCACCCTTGAGAATAGGCCCTGATCATGCTGGGCACCTGTAGTCCCAGCTACATGGGAGGCTGAGGCAAGAGAATAGTCCAAGAGTTTGGGGTTGCTGTGAGCTGTGACGCCACAACACGCTACTGAGGGTGACATAGTGAGACTCTGTTTCAAAAAAAAAAAAAAATAGGTGCTGGTCAGAGAGGTAATATGTGTACAAAGGAATGGTACCTTACGTGAGGATTATGTCAGAAAGCCTAGGCACAAGATAAAAACTATGTCTACTCAAAATTGATCTTGAAAAACACGTGGGAAGGTTCCATTTCATACCACTTCTATTGGCCCTTAATGAAGTGTTTATTTCTTCAGTTTTTGATCAGGTGGCTATTTCTTTGAGGACTACATAAAATATGTGGCTTGAGTCTAGGGAATGTGTCATAAGAAAAGACGTATCTTTAAGAACTAGAATGGTATTTATTTCGCAAGGTACTCATACCGAGGTGAACAGTGATACCAGCAAGTTGGTGTCTTCAGGTCAGGCACACACTAAGGCATAGGCTCAGTGAGTGGGTCAGCAGCCTGAACTGTCCTCACCTTAAGATTCTCCTCTTCTCTGTCTGCCAAGGATGTACAAGTTGAAGTGTCAGCATGTACATGTGCAGGCGATTCAAGTTACTGAACTATGGGACCTTCTCCTTCTGCCTATGGCAAGAAAAGAATATAAGAGGAGAGGGGACGATGATCCAATTCTCTTTCCTGCAACCACAGAACTAGGAATACAATCTAGACCTGGAGTAGGGGGCCTACAGCTAGGACATGGTACAGCCTCAGGGTTGGGCTGGCACCTTAGAGTCCCAGCAGCTACCTACCTAGTTCTTGGTCCCAGTCTTTCACAAAACACAGAAACACTGTTTTCCCTGGATGTGCTAGCACTGGACACTTGTATATTTTTTCTTAGAAATCTGACACCCTCACCTCACTTCCTTTCTGCCCCTGGTTTGGCTTAAGCTAACTTGAAGCGGGTTTTTGAGCACGGGCCACTGCACAGCTGTACTTTGACCTAACACAACCAGTTGCAGTTATGATGGTTTGAGGAATTTCTAGTAAAACTGATATTTTGAAATTCAAAATTAATTTCCTTCCAAATTTAGAATAAATGGCAATATTCAAGGGAAAGAAATAACTGTCCTCAACTCACGCAGGCCTTGCATTTATCTGGGTTTGGTGCTGCTTCTTGGGACCTAGCCCCATGTCAGTTGGCTGTCACAGCTTCCTTTTGAACTTTTTGGGTTGGGGACTTTTTGTTTTTACACAACATACGTTGTGCTATATTTTCTCTTTTCATTGGTAGTTTTCCATTTTTGTTAATAAAACTCCCCTCTACCCCTTGTACCTAAAACCTAATCCTAGATAAGTTTGTTAATTGCCAAAGGGTGTTGCTCAGACTTAAGTGTGTGGTTTTATTTTTCTATATGAGGCTGTTTATCACAGGTTGGAACAAAGTGGTGACTCAGGGATACTGGAAAGAGGTTAATTCATTAATTAAGACTGATTTATAATGATGGCAAGAAAGGAAAGATTAGATAGTGGATAGAAAAAAAAGTATGGACCTTTACAGCAGGTGTTTTCCATTACTTTTAAACCACTTTCCACCAAAACTTCACTGAGGAACCTTGGTGCGGCCATTCTCCCAGTATCAATGCTGGCAATGGAACAGAATGGTTTTTACAGAGATGAAAGGCAATGACTCACCTAAGTTCACGTGCTTAGTTAAAAAATAGCACCCTCAGAAGCAGTATAGCAGAGTGGTTAATTCTTAGTCATCCTGTCTATGCCACTTAATCACAGGAGGACATGAGTCATTTTGTAGCTCCTTACCTCCATCATTTTATCTGTGAAATAGGCTAACTTGCCTTGGCTTCTGAGATAATGCACATTCTAATAAAATACTTGGCAGTCACTTTTCAACTTAAAATTATTATTACTGAATTTTATTCCACAAATTCCAGACACCTGCTGCCTACCACATCATCTTTGTAACTTGGTAGTTTGCTGCTGATGGTAGGGAGGTGTGGGATATGTGCCTTCTTCTCGATGGATTTTACAGAAGCATGAAAGGGTCAAATGATAAGGCCCATGACTGGTTTTACAAATTCGCCTTTCCTTTCATTTTCTTCTTGTCCGAATGAAGTTATGACAATGAACAACTTTGTCATACAACACTCTTTCTCCAAAAATGTGTAAGCTTTCTATCCCACTTAACCTTCAGCTGGCAGTAGAGCTTGGGGGATATTTTATGGTTGTAACCACGGTGGTGATAGGATGGAAGACTTATAGGAAGACATCAAATGGGTTTTCATATTTCATACAACCTCCTGGGAGGCAGAGACTAGGAGTCCCTGGCAAGGCCAATTCATTCTCAGCAACCCTGTTTTTCACACCATGCTGGGTTCACAAAGGACCAGGACAGAATGCTTTCTGATTCACAGAGGACCAGAACAGAATACTACCTGAATGATGCTGTCTTTTCAGGGTCCTGCTGTCTCTCTGTTATCTCTGATGTTCTGTGCCATGTGCTCACTTTTCTTGGACACGTGCCCATGTCCTCTGGTCTGGATAGTTTGTTCTTTAAAATTTCACCTACACACGTGAGAAGAAAGGACTGTGGGAATTTATTTCTGGTGGGCAAAGAAATCAGCTTTGGAATCATCCATGGAAGAGAATGCCTGTGGTTGAAACCGGCATTTGGAAGTCATCTCCAGCATCAGATAATAACTAGACATTTCCAACCTTTATTAAAACTTTTATTGATGATAATTTATATTAAATTAAGGAAAGTTTAGAGTATTTACTCCTATGGTAGCATTTTCCATGAGCATAGGGATTTGGAGATATTAATTTTATTAAAATATCGAACTCAGAATATATATTATGTACTCTTCCAGTATGTAAGGTTACAGTAAGTATATATTACATACTTACTGCCCACCTGTCTGGAGTCAGTCTAAAAATCAAAAATCAGTCACTCTGCAATGGTATCCTTTAGATTTTTGGTAATATAGATTTTAAATAAATAAATGCAATTCTCAAATGAAGGGTACTTTTTTTCTTAGACTTCTTTTTGAACTGCTGGTAACTGAGTTTGACGTTTTGGTCAATAAGACTTTCCATTTGCCTAATTGTATTTGAAAATGCGATTACTTCCAAAAGCACATATTTGACAATATGAAGTATAAAATGACTGAGACATGGAGAAAGTCTCATTTATTTGTACCATTCTCAGTGAAAACAACGGCTAGCACCCATTGACTCTTTACCACGTCGCAGTGTCTAGACCAAGCGTGTGCTCTGTGTGCACGTGTGTGTGAGTGCGTGTGCACAAACTTAATCTCGTGTATTTCTTTCTTTTTTTTTTTTTTTTTTTTTTTTTTTAGACGGAGCCTCAAGCGAGTCTCCCGCCTCCGCCTCCCAAGTAGCTGGGACCACAGGCGCCCACCACAGTGCCCGGCCATTTTTTGGTTGCAGCCATCACTGTTGTTTGGCAGGCCCGGGCTGGGGATTCGAACCTGCCACTCTAGGTGTATGTGGCTGGTGCCCTAGCTGATTGAGCCACAGGCGCCGAGCCAATCTCGTGTATTTCTTAAAAATAGCCCTTGAAAGTTGGGTATAATCATTACCTCCCTTTTACAAATGAGGAAATAAAAATTCAGGGTGATTAAGTAATTTCCCCAATGACATATACCTGGTTAAGCAGGAGAACTCAAAATCGTGTCTGCCAGACACCAAGTCCTCCTTTTGATTCCAGCTCTGCTCTCTTACTGGGACTTTTCATTTTGCTTCATGACACAGTTATTTGGGGATGGGTTTAGCTCACTGTAGTAGATTAAAGATGCTGCAAATTCTTTGACACTCCTCCCATGGAGAGGTGGGTTCCAGTTCCCCCTTTCCTCCACTCTGGCTTGACTGTGATGACTCTGACAATAGAATGTAACAGAAGAGATGTTGGGGCATTCTGGGCCTTGCTTTAAAAAGACTGGCAGCTTCTACTTTGAAGTTAAGAGCTCCCAGCCAGTGTGTAAGAAGTCCAAGTACCCTGAGGCTACCCTACTGTGAGGAAGCTCAAACCAGCTGCGTGGAAACACCATCTGGAGAGAGAGAAGGCTGCCCAGCCAGCCCTCGCTTGTTCCAGCCCTCAGACATTCCAGCCTTCCAGCTGTTCAAGCCATTTTAGTTCAGGCCCCAGACTTCACAGGGTAAAAACTAGCTTCTCCTTACTATGACTGTCCTAGTTTTTTACTAGTAGAGTTAGGAAATCATAAATTGCTATGTCAAGCTACTGCTTTTGGAGTAGCTTGTTATGGAAGAGGAAGAGATAACCAAACAACATCAACCTTTGGGGATGGTGTGATCTTTGAAAACGGAAATGCTGTCTCATTTGTCTTTATATTTTGTGGCATTTGGAGTTCAATTAAATTTAGTTGATTGAATGAATAAATGAATGAAGCTTTGGGGAAGATAAGTCCTTAGTCTCATGGAGCTTCTATTTCATGTGAAGCTGGGGGGACAGATGATAAAGAAAGGAAGAAATAGAATGCTTCAGGAGGTGATTAATATTATGAAAGAAAATAAAGCAGGAGAAGAGGACACTTCTACAGAGACTGAATGAGGAAACTGAATGAGCTTTGCAGTACCTGTGTACCAGCTCAGCTTTGGCTTTGATGCTTAAAATATAAAACCTGGCACCTGTGTTTCTGTGTATATATACTTATGGCTCAATGGCAGTGTCACATTTCAGGACCTGAAAAGAGGATGGTTTAGGGCAGAAAGAAGTCTGGGTGGAAAAGACGAAAAGACGTTGGTTAGAAAGTCACTCAACATCAACCACCCCCAGGACATGGAGACTCTTCCCCCACTGCCACGCCTTTGCTAGTATAGTCACATCTGTATGGAATAGTCTTCACTACTCAAAGTCTCCTCATCTTTTTCTCATAAATTAAATGTTCCGTTCTCATAGAGATTCATTTTTTTTCCCCTACTACCTTGCAGAGTTCTGCTTTAGTAGCATCTTTCTGCAAGTTTTCATATCCTCTCTAGTGTAAAGCTGGTCTAAATAGCTTTTATCCAGCTCTGTGTGAAATCAGTGAGGAAAAGGGATGTGCACATCTTCCCATCATCTGCACTAGAGCTATTAGGACAATGCTTTACAGCCGAAGATGTTCCTATGTCAATACAAGAAATAGAGAAACAAATGAAACAAGGACGGAAAGGGCCATGCCTTAACTTTATGTGAGCCCTGGTATATAGGATGCATTTATTAAATAACTGACGAATGAATGAATGAGTGAAGTAATGAATGAATTAGCACAGAACAATGTTTAGTATTTTTGCTCATGAACAAGTTAATTTATATCAAAAAAATCTACCCTATTAAGTTCCTAAAGGCAAATGTATTTCTTCAAGTAAGGAGTAGTCCTCATTAACAATCTGGGCATTGTATTTTTTTTGTAGTGTACAGAAAGGACCAAATTACCCAGTTTTATAAAAATAGCAGAGCATGTCCTATAGTTCTGTACATTTAATTGAATTAATGATATGGTAGTAACCAAATTCTCCTAGTTATGGAAGCTGCTCCTGGGATGCAATGTGGAAATTTTTAGAAGCTAGTGTTCATATTCTCTCTCTCTCCTCCCTTCCTTCTTCTCTCCCTCTTTTACCCACTGTAACTAGTTAAGTTCACCAACTTAATTAGTAGTGAGCCAAAAATGCTAATATTTTAATAATGAAAGTGCTTGATTTATAGCTAAGAAACACCAGTGTACACCCACATGCATGCACCATTATCTATTTAGATATAATCCAAATAAAGAATTTGCAAAAACACATTTTTATCACATTTACCTGTGAGCTTTTTACTGATTACAGCTGAACTTAAAAGTTCACTTTCTTATATAAGTTTCTGGAAAGATCTTAATTAGGTGAATGTAATGGTGCTAACTGTGTTATTTTAGTTTGAGTAGCAATTTTGATTACATAGTGTGAGATGTCAAATAAGTAAAAAAGGCATCAGATATGTTGTCTTTGCATTAAAATGGAAATGGATTCTGTTTATATTATTTCATTATGTCAGACAGCAGAGAATAGATGTATTAACAGACACCCCAAATGCTGGCTATCCCTTTTAAATATCATAACTGGCAGAAGGACAAATTTTAGCGAAGGTATAAAGCTATTTTCTGATTTAATGGAAGAAAATGACCTTGAATGAGTTGACACAGTCAAGAAAATTAATGATTCTAATTCAATACATTTGAAAAATTAAGTCAGCGACTTTAAACTTGGACATTAGAATGAATGACCATATCATTCGCTGCGTAAATATCAGGGATTGAATACTTGTTTGTCATTTGCTCCTAGTTTAATTGGTTGGTTTCTGGCTGTAAAGAGAACATTAGGCTCATGCTAATTGATTAAGCACCTTGTTTCCTTATATTCTTTAATTTTGGATTCAAGGCTTACACTGTGTATGTAATCCCTTTGATGGTTTTATTTGCTTTTTTCTGTAATGCAACTTTGCTGACTAGGAATTGGTTTACTCTTTCATGTCTGAAGGCTCTAATAAATTGAGAAGCTTAGGCAGACAGCTCTTTTATCCAAGGGCCCTTAACTGGGCTGGTGATATTACTGAAACCTGCCTAGACTCAAAAAAGGCTCAGAGAGGGATATGAGTCCTGCAGGGTGGAAGAAACAGGGACATTTTTTGCAATGACCTCAAGATAAAGAAAAAAAAAAAAAAGAAAATGCATCACTCACACAGATAAGAGAATGAGAGTAGGCTGGTTCTGCTTTGGCTGATGAAAGGGTGGTGAATTGAAAAAATGATCAAAAGTGACATTGTGGGCCAACTAAGAAATATCAAAAGAGACCGTACTGCTGATCAGTCACGGAATTCACCATCTGCTGGGGAGCAGCTCCACACACATTTGTGGAGGGATTATATAGTCTTCGCCATGGCGGGTGCAGCCATGACACTTGCTGGGCTCTGTCTTTCCCCCCTGCTCCTTTTCACTCTCCTTGATTTTTTCCCCCTTGGCATTCTCCTTTCTTTCACAGGGGTGGAGCTATGTCAGGGACACGGTGGAGGATACAAAGATGCTTGAGACACACTTCCTGCCCTCAAGGAGGTTGCAATCTGATGAAAGAAACCAAAGTAGAACTGGAAATGTTTATCTTTTTTTGTTTTCACTTGAAAACAAACTAGTAAAATTGTATGAAATTTTGCCACCACCACTCCCCCATGGGTGGGGGTGGTCTTATTGCAATAATTAATGAGTTGTGATTTTTATTACTGTCAAAGGTCTCCTATCATATCTGATTTCCTCTAATTTTAGAGTGTCAGTTAATTAAAGGCTTTACTAATTATAATTCCAGGCAACTAGTATCTTTCACTTTCTGAGAAATTCATCCTGCGTCCCCATCTTTGCCTGTCTCAGACACGCTTACTGACTTGAGAGTTTGACTTAAAGATCAGACATGAATATGGCAACAGACAGTGTGTTCTTTGGGACTGATCTGTACTGTTTTCAAGATTTATATCCAATAAATGATATGAGCTGATGGAAAGACTGTACCTTTTAGCTTTCTGGAGGAACATAAGGAGCACTGTGGAGTTCATTGCGTTCTTAGATGAAAGAGAATGGGATTTCTAGCGGGGATAAATCCAAGGTACTTCCAATGGTGATTTGATAGTTCTGCTTTTTTCCTGGCTGCCTTGAGCAGTTCATTGTCAGAAGGCTTATCAGTGCCTTAGACCACTGGAGGGATGTTAGTGATTGTTGCTTATGGGCAGCGGTGACTTCAGATAGTTTTTTGGGGTATCTACTGCTATTTACCTGAGTGTTAGTGAAAAGTGACCCCAGTGCTACAGAATTCATTATAAAGTGCTGTCTCTATACTGGAAGCCTCTTCACATTTTCAACATAAATAAGTCATCCTGGCCTTGTGGACTTTTGCCTGCTTGGCATCCGTCCCTCCTTCCTCTGTCACTATCTTGATGTTTTTGGAGAGCTTTTCTCCCTCATTCTGAATCTGTGGGAAACAGTATAGCACAGTGTTGAAACAGATGGTGTGTGGAGCGCAGTTCCTGGGTTTGAACCTGGCTCTATCAACTCTACTTCTATGGCATTCCATACTCGCACTAGTCCCGGATGCTGGAACATGTTCTATTCTTCAAATTGTGCTTCCTGTATCTCCCCCCAGTTCACTGAGCTCCTGGGGAGCTTGTCCACTTGTCATTTGTCATCTTTGTTTGGGTGACTTCAGCTGCTAGCCCAGAGACGGGACATGACAGGAGATCCGAGGACAACTGAAGGAACCCCTGTCCTGAATAAGGGCAAGATTTGCTGTGGTGCCAGTGTGGCATTGCTCAGCCTCCATCTCCACTCCCATTAATGTTGCTTTCCTTTTGGAAAGAGGTTTGGAGATCACTTAGGGATCTAAAAATAGATCTGCCATTTGATCCTTCAATTTGGTATATATCCAGAAGAACAAAAATCAATTTATAACAAAGATATTTGCACCAGAATATTTATTGCAGCCCAATTCATAATTGCTAAGTCATGGAAGAAGCCCAAGTGTCCATCGACCCATGAATGGGTTAATAAATTGTGGTATATGTACACCATGGAATATTATGCAGCCTTAAAAAAAGATGGAGACTTTACCTCTTACATGTTTACATGGATGGAGCTGGAACATATTATTCTTAGCAAAATATCTCAAGAATGGAAGAAAAAGTATCCAATGTACTCAGCCCTACTATGAAACCAATTTGTAAACACCCATACTTTTATATGAAAGCTATAACCCAACTATAGCCCAAGAAGAAGGGAAAAGAGGAGCGGGAGGGAGGGGAGGGGAGAGGGAAGGATGGGTGGAGGGAGGGTAATTGGTGTGACCGTACCTACAGCATTTTACAAGGGTATAAGTTAAATCTATAAGTTTAAATCTGTAGAATATAAATATCTTAACAAAATAACTAAGAAAATAACACGCTATGTTAACCAGTTTGATGAGAGTATTTCATATTGTATATAAAACTTGCACATTGTACTCCATAATTGCATTAATGTACACAGCTACAATATAATAAAAAAAAAAAGGAAAAAGAAAAAGAAGCAAAAAACCAGAACATTTTCACCTTTTCAAGCTAGCGAACTATGTCTTATTCCACCTAGAGAACAATCATGTGACTTTCCAAATTGCCTTTCCCTTGTAATTTTTTTCCCAAATGTTACTATAGCGTGGTCTCCCGATCATTGAGTGAGTGGAGAGTGTTTAAAACTTACCCATTCATATGGTTCATGCATTCTGCATTTGTAATGAGGACTTCTGAGATTATTTTAAAGAAGAATTTTTTTTCTTCTTTAATATAGTAATACCTGTCAAAGAAGTAGGAGAAAGGAACAAATTTGAGAGTGAGGTTTTCCCAGCAGTAGAAAGTTAAAATACAGTTCATTGAAAGCTATTGTGGTCCAAAGAATGAAGATTGATTTTGGGGTAAAAGATAGATGAAGCAGAAAGAAATTTAGAGAAGTTATAATTTGTCCCTTTAATGTGGTGGATTGATATGCTTTTAGCATGCTTCTGGTTGTTGTTTATAGGACTTGATATATGGACGTCTTAAATCACAGACACTAAATTACATCTCGGAGTATTTTAAGTGCTTATGTCCATGTAATAGAGAAAAAGTGCCAGCTGTTACGGGTTGAGTCTTGATTTCTGAATGAAAATTTTCTTCTCCTCTTATTTACATTTTGTATGAATTGGAGGATGTTTCTAATAATTCCTTCTTCTCTAACACAAATCACTTTATTTCATTTTCCAATTTGATCTCTAAATGACCAAGCATTAAGACTGAGAGAATTCTAGTTATAATGGATAGAAAGCTCAGGGAGATGAAAACAATATTTGTACTGTTATTTAAGAGTTGATTATTAGCGTGCACTAATAGATATTTAATAAATTGTAGGCTCAGAGTGCTGGGCCCTTTATATTTTATTTTATTTACCTTGTTTAAAGTAGAAAATGGATTTTGAGTTCTTTAATCTTCTACAACTGTGCTGTAAGAAAGCAATTTTAGTAGGAAAAATGGATTTGGATCACAGTTTCTTGTTGAGTTTTGTAGAATTTGTTGGTTAGAAAAAAAAATTATCTTGCTGAAAATGTGTTTGTTTCTCTGCTTACACGTCCTAACCTCAGTTCTGATGTTATTTGAACAATCATTGACATGCCTTTTTGACTTCCACTAGTTAAGAGTAAAAACATTTATTCTCAATTTTTGTTCTGTTCTTGTGCCTTTAAAACTTGATTAAAAGTCATCAGGTTGCTCAGAGTTCTAAGTGAATAGATGTTGTCATTAGCTCTTTGATAATGTTCTCTATGTTCTCTATCAACCAAGTAATCAAGTCTAGCTTGTACTTGTGTCAAAGTTCCCAGAGGGTTTACAAATGAAAACAAAAAGGCAATATATGTCTTTCTAATAGACCAGCATTTTGCTTAAATAATCTGAGAAGGAATATTTTAGCCTCACGTGCTGCAGTTCTGACCTTAGTTTCCCTAGGTTCCTCTGTGTCATTATTTCAGCTATTGCAAGTCAGGGTGAATTAACCAAGGTCATGTCTACACCAACATTTTAATTACCTGGCTTTGTTGATGGCTTGTAGAAATTGTTTTCATCTGGCAGGATGAAACACAGCAAATTTATAGCAGGGATAGCTACCAGCTTCTTTTTCTTTTTTTTTTTAAATTAAATCATAGCTGTGTACTGTAATACAATCATGGGGTACAATGTACTGGTTTTATATATACTTTGAAATATTTTCATCAAAATGGTTAACATAGCCTTCATGGCATTTTCTTAGTTATTGTGTTAAGACATTTATATTCTACACCTACTAAATTTCACATGTACCCTTGTAAGATGCACCATTTCCTTTCACTGGAAGAATGTTCCATTTTTAAAAAATATTTTAACTTATTAATAGAGAAAAACTTATACAGTGGAAAGAGTTTTATTATTTAGATACCCTAGTGGTTTATGGACTTTAAATTGGGGTCCCTTAATCAAAGCACCACATCAGCTGTAAGGGACTTTTCTGTGCGTAGGATGTGTAGAATCACCTCTGGTTTTTACTCACTACATGCCAGTGGTACATTTTCCCCTGGTAATGACAATTGGAAAAGTCTCTAGACATTCTTGAATGTCCCCTGAGTTGAGAGTCATAGCTCTAAGTTATAGTTTTATTTTATTTTATTTTATTATTTTTGCCCCATTTATGTTACTCTTTGCTGTGTTTCTGAGACACAGGTAGTCAACTTTCATGTAGTTTTCCCCTAAGAAGTGGTTCTTTTTCTTGAGTACAAACAAATCCTAAGTTCTACTGATAATTTGCCTTATAATATCACAGCTTCTATATAACATTTCAAATATAAACAGAACATTTCAGATATTAAAAATAAAGCAATACATTATTTCTAGAAAGTAAAAAAAATTCATAGCCCATTTAATAATATTTAAATTGGAACCCAGAATAGAACTCTAGTGAGAAACTTCTAATATTGATGCATCCTGATCCCCTAATATAAATATCATATGTTGTACAAATTTGTAGTTTTAAACATAGTAATTGTAGAAATTATTATAATGATGGCTGATATTTGCTAAGCATTGATTGTGCCAGGTAATGTACCAAATCTTTGCCTCCATTGAGTTATTTAATGGCATAGGTGTCTTGAAGCCAAGGTATTATTACTCATATGTTCTAGAGAGAAAATAAAGAAGTTTTAGAAATGTCCAGTCTCCTCCCTAAATCAGCCTCTTCAAGGTGGGTTCCATGACTAGAACTAAGGGTGTCTAACTCATACAGATGCTGTTCTCAAGGTCTGGGGTGTTCTGCCCACCACTTACAGTTCTTCACTGTTGTGTT
Source organism: Galagoides demidoff (assembly GCA_963574575.1). Taxonomy (NCBI): domain Eukaryota; kingdom Metazoa; phylum Chordata; class Mammalia; order Primates; family Galagidae; genus Galagoides; species Galagoides demidoff. Next base: position 19,681 of record CAUYQV010129384.1, read on the forward strand.
CCCTCAGGTTCACTCTGGTTGCACATTCTGGACACAGCTTGAACTTCTAACACCTAAATCTCTGTCTGGATTTAGGGATTGCCCACCAGACACTCAGGTCAGGTCAGAAGTTCCACCAAGTTAACATCCCTCTCTCTTTCAGAACTCTCAACTAATGTCTGGTGAGAGTTATACATTTTGTAACTCCCTCAACCCTAAGGTGAGATAGCTCTGAGGCTTTTCTACAAGTGGATTGTAGAATGGCATTAAGCTAATTTATTTGATAATATACCCTTTGTTAATTGCCTTCCCTTTCCTATTTCACTCTCCTGCTCTCTTACTAGCCTTTCCTGAATCACTTTATCCATAAACTTTTTGCAGTAGAATCCCTACATTGGGGTCAGCTCCTGGGGGAATCCAAACTATATTGGTTATCATTCCAAAAATTTGCTTTGATTGGGAAATTGACATATGATTGACTTAGAGCCCATATTAGGGTTCCACACTGATGAACTTAAAAACTTAAAATTTCTATGTGTTCATAGGGTGGTAGACCAGCAAGATTATATAATATTAGCTAATGTATCACAATGTATTTCTCCTGTTACGTTACATTTCCCAATTTACGACTTGAAGTGAGTCTCCAGGTTGAAGTTCAGAAAGAGGAAAACCAGGTGGAGTCAGCAGTGTTTCTGACTTGAGGGGATGGCACTGGAAGTTCAGAGAGGTTGACCTACTAGACTGTGCATGTCAAGGCAATGGACAGGAAAGAGCTGCACAGAGAGGCAGAAAGCCAGAGCTCTTCAGTAGATGAGTACATTGAAACAGGTGTAGCTGCATTCCTATGTTTAAGAAGAGGAAATACTTAATGAATACAGATATGGAAAAGATCTTACATATTTTTTTCAAAACAAACTTGTACAGATGAAAATTAAAATGTTGGAAATGAAAAATATAATGGTTGAGATTGATGACAAATGTGGCAGAAGAAAATTCTAATGAACTTGAGAAGTTAGCAATAAAAACGATTCAAAATGAAACAGACAATAGACTAAGAAACTCCCAAATATATACATAGATTCACACATACCCAAACATGTATACATATATTGTATATAAGTGCACTATAAATTCTAAAGCAAAATACCACTTACATGAGTTCTAGTTAAGCCAACACAGAGATAAAATATAATCATAATAACATTGAATCCAAATAATGCAGAAAAAGAGGAACAGATGGAGTAAATATCTTAATAAGTGAACAAAACACTGAATTGATAAATGGGGAAAACATTGCATGCATTTTCTCATTTTCTTAATAAAAGAACAAGTACTCAATTAAAGAAGATTTTGACAGACACATTATCAGCAATACATATTATGTATGAAAAGCAAATATGAAAAGGTGATTAGTTATTAGTGAAGTGCAGATTAAAACTACAATGAGATATCATTGCATCCTATTAAAGGGTCTCAAATTAAAAAGGGTGACCATATAAATTATTGGACAGGATGAGAAATAGAACTCTCATATACTGTTAGTGAAAATGTAAAATGGTGCAACCACTTTGGAAAACAGTTTGGGAGTTTTAAAAGAAGTTAAATATACATGTATTATATAATGCAGTCATTCAAATCCCATTTACCAAAAGGAAATAAAAATATATGTCAACACAGAGAATTGCACACAAATGTTTACAGTTTTATTTGGTATATAGACAAAAATTGGAAACAACTTCAATGCCCATTAGCAGGTGTATGGATAAATAAAGTGTGGTACATCCATGACTTTTCAGCAATGAAAGTGTGAACTATTTATATGCAGAAAATAAAGATGAATCTCAAAATAAGTATGATAAATGAATGAAACCATACACAAAAAAAGATAATTCTGTTTATAGAAAACATTCTAGAAAATGGAATCAATAGAGACTAAAAACCCGTGGATTTCTGGGCAATGGGGGATATGAGGAGAATGGCTAGAGGGGGATATTACAGAGGGGTGTAAGTAAAGTTTAGTGTGATGGGTACGTAGCTCATTGTGCTGATGGTGGTGATGGCTTCATGTATGTGTATGTCAAACTTATCAAATTGTGCTGAGTAAATATCTGAAGATTATCTGTCAGTTATATTTCAGTAAACGGAAATTTGAAGTGATCTGTGTGCAGAAACCTAAATTTATACAATCTTTTGTAGTTGTCCATATCTAACTCAAGAGTATTGGATTTATGAATTCATCTTTATTGTGTCTTTGCAAAATATTCTACTTTGTTTTTAGCAAAATTTTTCCCACTCAAAATACATTGTTTAATATGTAAGTTATCTAATTAAGATAGCAAGTAACACTTGCATAAACTGTGTTTGGCACAGACATAATGCATAAGGAGCAATCACAGCTTCTGATTGGAGGAGAAGCTTTGAGTCTATTAGATTCTTGTTCAAAGTGTCATTTATGGAATCAGCATCAGCTGGAAAACTTTTAGAAATGCAGAATCTCTGACCCTACCACGAGTTGCCTGAATCGGGTTTCCTAGATAATTCCTATGCACATTGAAGTTTGAGAAATGTTGTATTTGAGAATAGCTTACTAGTTTTGAGACTTCAGTGTGTTATGGGCCACTAGATAGTACACGTTCTTTTCCTTACAGCAATAGAGGGCTTTAATTTCAAGGATTAATCAGATAAGCAACAGTTTATATATTTTCTACTGTCATATATCTTCTTTGTTCATATCAGGCCTTCTTGAGGTATCATTTACAGATGCATATTAAATTTCACCAATTTGACATGAATAAGTCAATAAGTTTTGACAAATATATTGAATCATATAACTACCACTTTGCAATCAAGATATAGAATATTTCCATTTCCTCAAAATGTTCTCTTTTGCTCCTTTGTAATCAAATCAGTCTGCTCCCCTAATTCTTGGCCCTTTCTACAATTTCATATAAAAGGAATTACCTACTGTTTAGTCTTTTGTGGTTTTCTTCTCACGTCACAGATTGTTCTATGCTGTTGTAGCTGTAGCTTGTACCTCCTCTTGCTCAGTGGTGGTCTGTGGTGGATGTCCCTTTGAGTTAAGGTGAAAGGCAGGCCTGAGCCTAGTGTTTCCGGTGCTCAGAAACAGCCATGAGACTTTGTGTGGCTACCGACGCTTCCATGGTTGTGACCTTAAAAATGGGCCAGAAAGTTGGAAACACAAATCCTAGTGGTGGGGGTAAATGTTCACCCCTACCCCCCCAAATCCAGGTAATAGTCACAACTTAGAGTAGGGAGCTGACCAGATCCCATCCACTCTACCGCAGAGCCCTGAGAATCCAGAAGGTTCCCTGAAAATTTGAAAACCTTCTGTTCCTTGTTATTATGAGCTCACTAGAGGCACAGCCCCTTTTTGCCATAAATATAATGCCTTTTGGAGAGGAAATTGTGGAAGGGAAGAGAAAATACTTTACTTGAAAGGCTGAATATTTACATAAATTGTAAATTCTCACCTAGGGGCAAAACCAGTTGTTTTCCTTCTCCCTTATACTCAGTGTGTGGAGATGAAAGATCAGATCAGTTGCTCAGTACTATCACACAACATAAATTTCAGACCTCTGTGTGTCTAATAGAATTTATTTTAGCAAGTTACCTTCTAATAGCTCTAAAACTTGGAGCGGCTATTTCTAGTGTTTAACTGACAAGCCTAATGTTTACACTTTTTTAACCTAGTGGTCTATTTCATCATTTTAGAAAGGTTGTATCTTGGTTTCATTGTGATGTTTGGTTGGGAAACTCAGTCAAACCTCAACTCACGTTTGACAGAGTCATATTTGTAGTTATTTTTTCTAAATATTCTCCTGTAGTGATATAATTAGTCACTGGACAATGACTATCAGAAGTGGGAGTAGAGTATGCAAATAAGAAAGACAAAAGTGATCGAGGAAGATTTGCAAATAACTAAGGTATTGAATTTCGGGTGTGTCTGAAAATCCATTCGCTCTTTTTGCAAGCTGTTGAATCTCATTTCACTGGATTGCAAAGCATTCTGATGAAATGCATACTTCATGGAAATCTTTCTTTCGTATTTCAGTATAGTTACATGGGGGTTCTCAAGAGATGCACTTAAGATTTTCAACATTTCTGCATTAGGTATGTTTAAAAGAGTGAAATAAAATCTAGGGAATATAGCTTTTGAAGTGGAAAGTCTGAAATAAAAACAATTTGATGACTGTCACAGACAAAGCAGCCGGAGATCTAAAGTATAATTCCAGGTTTTTATAAACTCCAAGTTGTAGGTTACTCTTTGGCAAATAAAAATGAGTTCTGAGCCTAGAAGTGCTTTAATCTGAAAACATCAGTTGAGGAAATGGCAGAGAATCTGAACGTGTACAGTGCACACACACATATTTTCACACATATTTTTGAGTATACACACACGCATGCATGTAAGACTTATTATCATTTATTTATCAAGTACTTAGAATGTGCCAAACCCAGTCCTTGCCATTACTTCCTGCAGTGTAGTGGGGAAGACTTAAACAATTAATTAAAACAAGTATGGTAAGTAGTAGGATTGGGGTGGTGCTTGGTAACACAAGAGCATATATGGAGAGGAAATAGTGTAATTTAGGGGCCAAGTACCTCCCTGAAGAAGTGATATTTCTTTTTTTCTTTTTTTAGAGACAGAGTCTCACTTTATTGCCCTTGGTAGAGTGCCACCACAACTCACAGCAACCTCCAGCTCTTGGGCTTAAGTGATTCTCTTGCCTCAGCCTCCCGAGTAGCTGGGACTACACATGCTCACCACAATGCCTGGCTATGTTCCCCCCCACCCCTTTCTTGTGGGATCTGTAGCCCACATAAAAATTACTCACCTTTTCTATTTGTGTCTCTGACATTCTGGCTTATTTGTAATTCCATGGGAAAAAGGCCTGAGAAGTAGATTGTACCAGGGATGGTGATGGTGGTAATGAGTAGGGGGGTGGGGAGTCTGGTTGAAGATCGAAGCCTTATTTCCCCTCCCTCCAGGCTTGATGTATCCTGTTCATTGTTTTCCACAGGCAAAAGAGCTACTTTTGGGCTGCCACAGATTCTGATAAGTCCTTCCGTGGCTGCCTTCCAGCCTGGTAGATAGATAACAGAAACAGGCTGGGTAGGGCAGCCACCTGCAATTCCAGGCAATTTGGGAGGTGGAGGCAGAGGTGGGAGGATGACTTGAGGCCAGGAGTTCAAGGCTAGCTCGGCAACCCTGCCTCTAAATAATTAATAAACAAATAAATAAGAGAAGCAATCATTAATGACAATGGCTAACATAGATGAAATGTTTGCTCTAGAAGAAAAAATTTTAAAAATTAGCCAGGATTGCCACATGTCTGTAGTCACAACTACTTGGGAGACTGAAACAGGAGAATTGTCATCTTACTGTGAGAATTGCTTGACCCCAGGAATTGGAGGTTACAGTGAGCTATGATTGCACCACTGCACTCTAGCTTGGATGATACAGTGAGATCTTGTCTCTAAAATGAACAAATAAATAAATAAATTAAATAATAGCAATGGTAAAAGCAACCATTAGCAGCAATGCTAATGTGTACACAGTGTGTTTTCTACCAGCCGTGTTGTGTGGTTTACAGGAGAGTTCCATTCTATCTGTGTTTTATGTCCTTGCTGCGCTCCCCCATTCCCTCCCAGGAAAAGGAGACAGAAAGAAAACTGTAAGCAGTGTGGGTGATGCTGCTTGCTATTCCTTTCAGTGAGCTTCGTCCCAGAGAGAGAAGTCTTCAGAGACTTGACACATTTCTCGTGGCATTTCTGTAGTTTGAGCATCTTGCTGAGAACTGTGTGTGATTTCTAGGGTGCAAATGGTATCTTGATCCTGCACAAACTTGCACTTTATCAACTCACCTTTGAACACAGCTGAGATGTTCACAGTCTGTGTACTTGCCCTATCTCAGTTAATTCTTCCAGCAGTTCTATAAGATAAAGATATGCGTGCTCTCATTTGAAGTGAAGGTGGAAGTGAGGCAGAGGTTAGAGAGTCTGTATACTTGTGAGGGGCACAATGAAGATATGGTCCCTGTGGGTCCCCCATGAATCCCCTGGGTGGGCTCTATGCGACACTATCTCCTTAGTGCCAGCTACTTACTGTGAAAGGATCCTGAAGATTTTTGGTTGGATCCCTGACTAATGTTGCTTTAATGAATGTGGGCGAGAGCACACAGGGGAGGTACTGTTGGGTACCACTTTAGGAAATGTTATCAGGGAAGCAATGAACTCCATGTCTGTTGAGAGAAACTTTGAAAGAAACTTGCAGAGATCTGAATGTATCTTGGAGTGGACGTTTAGAATAATGTGGTGTGACTGAAGAGGGAGGTGTGCCAGCTGAAGACAATAGACAGAAAACACTGTGATAATACTGGGCCTGAGTCATTCTCCCAAGGCAGGCAGGCTCCATCCAGATGCAGAGCTGTGGAGTAATGGCCGCCCCTGCAGTCTGGCTTCCCACCTGGCTGCAGTTTGAGGCAGCAGGTTCTCATTATGCTTTATTTTGTTCTTTTTTTTTTTTTTTAAATGTGTTCTTGAAATTGAATTAAATTTGCTTCCTTCATGGTGTGTGTTGATTTTTAAATGACTTCCTGGTGGGTTTTCTTCAAGATCTTCAACCACCATACACACGTTCTCAGAGTAAAGTGAACGGTCTACCTTAATGAGAAAACAATGTATTATGTCCTTATCTTCAAGTTTAACTGCAAGATGCTGCATTTTGACCAATCACAATCTGTATTTCCCCAAGTGATTTTGCTTTCCCTGCTGGGATGGCCTTTGTCAATTACCCTCTTCTCTCTGGGGTATTGTTGGTTCACTTGTAGGACAAGAAAAATTCATACTTTCATCCAGGAAAATTGCCAGTGTTCTTGAAACTATTACATTTTCCATGGATACTAAAATGAACTCTCTAGGAGATTTGGAGATGAAGGTCATGACTCTCTGTAAATGTGGGGGATTTGCTCCAGGAATCTTGCTCAGAGAAATGCCTCTTTCCTTTAAGTTCTTGAGAAGGGATATGAATTGGTAATGTCTTGATAGTTGTTTATTTGTTTATTCATTCATCCATCCATTTGACAAATATATCGACCAACTCCTATGTGCCAGGCACATTATATAAAAAATAGACAAAAACCTCGGCATCATGGAAACTGCATTCCAGTGGGAGAGAGAGACAAAAAATCAAATAGGAATTATGTAAGGTAGTGACAACTGCTGAAGAGGGAAGGGAAGGGGGTGTATGTGTGTGTTGAGGGGGCACGTGGAATGCTCAAGGACAAGTGGAAATTTTGATGGGCTTGCAGGGGAAGACCTTCTCCTAGTATGTGGAAGAAGTGAGGGCTCTCTGAGAGAAAGTTTTCTAGCAATGAGAATAATACATGCAGAAGGTTTAGTGTGTCAGGAGATTAGCAGTGAAACAAAGGTGACCAGAACAGACCAAACCAGGAAGGAGCGCAGGAGGAAGTGAGTTCAGAGAGGCGAGAAAGCCAAGTATGGTGCTCAACAGATGGACCTTGGCTCTGCTCTGAGCTACATCCAGAACCTTAGGGAGATTTTTAAACAGGCAAGAGATTTGATCTCAGATGGTTCTTGCTCCTGCATTGAGAACAGGAATGGAATTTACATAGAGATTTTAACTACATAAAGCATTAATTAAGCACCTACTAAATACTCAGGTAAATAGTGGGATTCTAGAAGTACATCTGAACAAATTATTATAATCTCATTGGATAAACTACAGAAACAGTTACATGTGTATACACGCACACACGCGAACTTAGAAGATATAGGGAACTATATTTGGGCCCACATTATGCGTAAGTCCTTGCTAGAAACTTGTTTTAAACAATTTAAAATTGTTTTATGTTTTTCACAAATCTCTTTCACATGTAATCTAGAAGACATCAGTTTCTTGTGGCAAGTTTCTTTATGTCATCTAGCCTTAGTGTTCTCAACTGTAACAAGGAGACATGAAAATACCTTACATATTGATTAAAATAATTGAATGAAATAATGGCTAAAAACTACATAGCACAGAATATGAACTTGGGGACAGTGTGATATGGTGGTTAGATCATAGGCTCTGGAGTCAGTTAACCTGGGTTTCAACCCTAGCTCCTCCACTTGCTGCTGTGTGATCTTGAACACCTCACTGGCCTTTCTGTACCTCCATTTCTTTATCTGCAAAATTTAGATAACAATATCACCCAACTCCTAGGTTATTATAAAGATTAAAGGCAGTACCACTTGTTGAATGTTTAGATGTTTATAATGGTTGGTACATACATTGGGGCTGTAAGGGTCATAGTATCAGCCAGTGTTCCCCCAGTTTCTTCTTGACCATCTTTGATGAGTCAGCAGGTAACTCCCCAAATCTTACATTATGTGCTCTTGTCTCTTTCCTCACTCTACACTTTTAAGGGATCTGCTAATTAATAAACATGGCTTTCCTTATTTTATTTTTTTTCCCATAAGGAGCCCTAGCATGTCTAGAGATGGGCAGAAGAAGAGAAGAATCAGAGATTTTAATATTCTGATGATTATGACCTCTGCCCCATCCTTGCAATGGATTATTTCTCCCGAATAGCCCCTCTTTTCACTCCTTTTTCACCTGTTAAATTAAGAATTAAATTCTTAATTCTAAGAAACCTGGTCCCATAGAAAAATAAACAAACAAATAAACACAAGCGGTTTCAGGGTAGACATGTGAAAACATCCCCTTGAAATGCTCTCAAGGCAATGTTTTTTGCAGGTGATCCTTGGTCCATTTCTGCTGGTTTGACCCAGGGACTCACAATATTCGATTATTAGTTTAGCTTATTACTATCCACAGAATGAATAGAGTCCATTTTCACAATTGTTGCTTTCAAAATGAATTGCTCAGGATGAAAATCTTTGCAGGGTCAGAAGTAGATAAATATTCTCAGCAGGAAATAAACGTAGAGTGATGAGTGTGTCACAGTGATGATTGAGCTTTGTTTACAACTTTCCTATGGAGGAACTTGGATTGGAAGGGGAAGGTCTGGAGTCATGAGACTCAACAGAGCTGTTGGCTAAAAAAGAACAAAACCCTGTGTGATTGGGGGGTTCTTGTTAATCAGAGTGACACCTCTCCCACCTTGATATATGTAGCCCTAGTTTATAGAATAATAACATTTTGGAGTAAAAATATTGTAATATAATGGGTCTTCCCACATTGAGTAGATGGTGTGTTGTTAAAGGCCGTTGCTGAAACTGCAGGTTTCCGTCAGTACTTCCAGCATGTGGCCCAAGAAATCTAGGGTCATCTTTTAGGGCCTCAAGATTTTCTACCTTTCTGCCAAAGTCCTCCTTTAATTCAAAGAACCCTTATTCGGGGTTTGTGATGAACCAGACTGTATCAGGCAGTGAGATGAGCTGAATGCAAAGATGCTAAGAGATGCCCGTGTGGGGATTCCTGTCCTCCTGGGGAGCCAGTGAGTAACAATTGTGATTAAAAGGTGGACCAGTGCCAGGAAACCAGGTGTCATGGGACCACAACAGGGAAGGTAAAAAGAAGAAGAATTACTAACGTTTGAGTGTTAGCGGTGTGCCAGGCACTGGGCTAGGGAACGAAGACTGAAAAGGGAATCAGGGAGTAGGAAGTTGAACATGGGATTGGGAGGTAACTTACAATGGAAATTTCCCACCTGGAAGTGAACGTCTAAGGAATGGCCAGTTAGAGTGCAGAGGGTTGAAAGAGGGGTGGCAGGGAGACTAGAGGGGAAGCTGACAAGGGTTGGGTAATTATTCTGTCCACAGCAGGTGGCAGCCATCCAAGACTTAACGTGGAAGAAGTCCACAATTAGATTTGTGATGTGAAAAGTGACTCTGAGGGCAGCATGGAGCATGAGTTGGAGAAAGTCCAATTAGGAGAAATTGACAGATGCCAAGGCAAGAGGTAATGAGGGCTGGGCAGGTGTGTCAGCGGAGAGGCCAGCAGACAGATGATGGAAGCAACAGGACCTCATGATGGACTCACAGTCCTCTCTGAGAAAGGAGAGGGCTGTTTGCCTTTTCCAGCACCAATAGCTCTGTGCATCTGAGGGTGTAGTTGCCTAAGAGAGATGAGGCTGAGGGACAGGAAGAAATTAATGAGTTACTATTTCCTGGACAGGTAATACCTGCAGCAGCCTTAATTTGCCTGCATACAAGGAGAATGAAAATATCCACAGTCAAGGTGGTGCTGAGAATTAAATGAAATAATTTATGTGAAATCAATGTGAAACAATCCTTAGGACCCTATGCGTGGCCATAAGTGCTGTCTTCTCTCCAAATTCACACAAATGCACAACACAGAAAACTCTATAGCCTGTTGATATCTTTATAATCCTGCCCCAATATTAAACCATATTTATAATGCTAGGAACACACCTTTGGAAGCCCAATAACATTGTTGTTAAAACACAGAGGCAGTGAATAAATAAGTGACTTTGGTTTTGTCGTCATTGTTTTATTTCAGGACATGAGGGGGTACACATGTTTTGTTGACATACTTTGTTTTGTGCCGAGTGAGTCAAAGTTGTAACTACGCCCTTCACCCAGATGGTATGGACTCTACCCAATTCAGACACGTCACTTTGAACAGAATTCTTTCCCAGAATTGTGGATGAAAGTTAAAGGATGCTATGCTTTTGTGAGGAAATGGTGATGTACACTGTGTACATTTCTTCTGCCAAGTATCGAGCAGTTTGGCTGTCTTCCTGTTTGTCCTAAATTTTTTATTAAGTACTTCTCTGAGTACCGTATAATGTCAGATGCTGCACCCAGGGGATCAGCTGACAGAGCTGTGAAATACTTCTCCTGGTCTGTTAGTAGACTGCCGTTAAAATTGAAAGCACCACTGGTCTGGTGTACACGAGATTTAGGTGTATAATGTAGTCGAGGAAAATGTTGAGATGCAGCATTTGTTGGTATTCAAAATCTTCTTATAATAAGGCAACAAATCTGTATCAAAACTTAACGTGTAAGAAAAAAATCTGCTGAGTAAGGGCTTATGCTATGCCTCTTTTTTCAAAACAAAATAGCTAACTACTTTACTGAAGCCAGTCTAGGCAGATCTCAAAAAACCTGGAGCTTCCTCAAAGCCTATCAGTACTCCAGTCCCACTGTTCCTTTTTTTTTTTTTTTTTTTGAGACAAAGTCTCATTTTGTCACCATTGGTAGAGTGCTATAGTGTCACAGCAATGTCAAACTCTTAGGCTCAAGTGATTCTCTTGCCTCAGCCTCCCAAGTAGCTGGACTACAGGTGCCTGCCACAATACCCAGCAATTTTTTGGTTATAGCTGTCATTGTTGTTTGGCAGGCCCAGGCTGGGTTTGAACCTGCCAGCCTGGGTATATGTGGCTAACACCCTAGCCGAGCCTACTCCAGTCAATAGTACAATATAGCTATTGCTCCTTGAGGTACCAGAGTAAGGCTACTGTGTTTCCAGGGCATCTTCTATGGTCTCAACCATTCTAGAGCTAGTCCAGCCTCCCTGCCTAGCAGATAGAGGTCTAGATGTCCAAGCCAGTTACCATCATCCCAGATGCCTTAGTTAGCCAATATTTCCATTAGCAACCTTCCTTCTTCACTCAGGAATGTTAATTCCAACCCTCTATTTCCCCAGGGACTACCTCTTCTGCACCCCATATTGCCTGGGTAATCAGAATTTCACGTAAATGAAAATTGGAGTAGCATAATAGTGAGAAATTCTTTAAGGGTTGTAAACCTGAATTCTAATAACACTCTTTAGCTGGGTGACCTTGATGGAGGCAAGCTCCTCTGAGACTCAGTTTTGTTACCTCTGCAGCATAGATGATGTTGCCTGGTGCTCAAGGTTGCTATGAGATTTAATGAGATGACGATGTAGGAACTCTTAGAACAACAGCTGGCACGTAGTAGTTGCTCAGTAAATGCTGATTCACAGAATGTTAAAACATCCTTCTCATTTGCAGGCTAGAAAAGCAAGGAGAAAATCCTTTCTGAGCCTTCTCTGTTACAAATGTCAGATTTCTCTGGAAAGAAGCCTGAATTCAGAGTTTACAAATCAGGAGAGTCAGAGACTTCTAAATATTCATTTGCAATTGTCCTTTGGGCTTCAAGAACTTTAGCTTTGCAAAATGCCATGCTAGGGAGGCAAAATGTCGTCTTCTGGTAACAGATTCAACGGTGGAAATATTTTGCTGATTTTTGGCAGTTTATCCATCAATAAATGTTCTTAAAAATAACACATAGAAGACTTATAGCAACTGCCATTTTTGAGAGCTCTTTATGCTCCAGGCACTGTGCTAAATTCCTTAAATACAACTTCTTACTTATTCCTCCCTGCAGCACTGTGCGATGGTTATTCTTATCCCAGTTTTACAGATAAGAAACCTGAGGCACAGAGGCTGAGAACATTACTCAAGTTCTTGCAGATAGCAAATGTAAGACTTGAATGAAAGGATGTTTGACATCAATGTGTGGGATCCTGTCCTACCTTCTGAACCATTGCCTTGCAAGCCACAGCTGTGACTGATTCAGGCTCAGTCAAGGGGGTTGCTGTTGGCTGGCTGAAATACAGCTCCACTCAGAGAACACGCAGAGAGAGAAGTACCCCAAGGAAGGGGTTAGGTTTCAGAGGCTCTCCAGGGTCTGGGCAGCTTGCTTGAATGGAGCCGGAGGTTGCTATCAGAGGCTTGTGAGGGAGAGAGAATGGGGGCGGCTCTGGGCAGCGCTCCCATGTAGTGGCTCTGTGGGGGTTGCTCTGCCCAGGGGCAGCAGAGTTGAGGCAATGAGGGGTTTTCAATCCTGCCCTTACTCTGCTCACTAGGCTGGGCACCTGCCAGGCTTCATCTGCACTGGGGAAGGGCCCCATTTCCTAAATGGCACAAAGGCACCAAATGGGCCCACAACAGCCTGGAAATAGCTCATTTCACAGCCACGCTGCTAGCGGCCCCTTGGCTCAAAGAACACGCAATCACAAGGAACAGGAGGGAGCACGTGGGGGAGGAAACACAGGCCGGTTTCTTAGCAAGCCGAGTTCAAAGGAAGGCTACAATGCAACAAAATATTTACAAAAGAAGAATCAAAGGCAATTAGGTGTCTTCAAGGACCAACACCCAACAAGTGAATATTGATCTATTCTTTGAAAGAGCCATGAAAAAGCTAGAGGAAAACTGCCCCTTCCGGTAGAAGCACGCTTAGGTGTCCAGTAGTTGCCACCAGCATACAAGAAACTGTAAATGTTAATGAAGGGACAGGACAAGCATTTTAAAAGGAACTTTTTTTCTCTGAATATCTTTTGTAGAGGGGGGAAAAAATCATTAAACTTTAAAAGGGATATATTTTCTCTACTGTGTACTGGAGTTTTATAAAGCACTGTCTCCTGCCAGATTGTCTGAAAGGGGCTTTATAGTCTTTAGGACAGAGACATTTGAGAATCTAGTTAAAGGACTGGCAGGCCTAAGGTGTTATGAATTTGTAATAACAAAGGAAGGAACGAAAGAAAGAGACCAAGATGATATAGGAAGATGGGTAACACTACCTTGTTTTGTGATAGGATGGAATTATCAGGGAACTAGTGGGCTGACTGAGCTGGGGTTGGAAGAATCCTTTGTTGTTGTTAGTGTTTTGAGTTTCACTCTGTTGCCCCAGGGTAGAGTGGCAAGGTGTCAGCCCAGCTTAAGCAACCTCAGACGCCTGAGTTCAAGTTTTCCTTGGCCTCAGCCTCCCTGGTAGCTGGGGCTGCAGATGTGCACCACAATGCCTGGCTGATTTTTTTCCATTTTTAGTAGAGTCAGGGGTCTCCCTTTTCTTCAGTCTGGTGTCAAATTCCTGAGTTCAGGTGATCCCCCGGGCTTGGCCTCTGAGAGTGCTAGGATTACAGGTGTGAATTACCTGGCTGGTTTGGAGAATCTTTTTTTTTTTTTTTTTTTGAGACAGAGCCTCAAGCTATCCCCCTGGGTAGAGTGCCATGGCATCACAGCTCATAGCAACCTCCAACTCTTGGGCTCAAGCGAGTCTCCTGCCTCCGCCTCCCAAGTAGCTGGGACCAC
>CAUYQV010129385.1:0-24563 GCA_963574575.1 Galagoides demidoff
ACCTGTAACCCAGCAGAAGAAAAGAAATAACTCAAATTAGAGCAGAATTAAATGAAATATAAAACAAAAGCATTATTCAAAAGATGAATGAATCAAAGGTTCTTTTTTTTTTTTTGAAAAATTCAACAAAATTGTTAAACCTTTGGCTAGCACCAGATTGTTCATTGCAACTCAGTTCATAATAGCCAAGTCATGGAAGAAGCCCAAGAGCCCATCGACCCATGAATGGATTAATAAATTATGGTATATGTGTACCATTGAATATTATGTAACCTTAAAAAATACTGTAAATAAAGTGGAGACTTTACCACTTTTATGTTTACATGGATGGAGCTGGAACATATCCTACTTAGTAAAGGATCTCAAGAATGGAAGAAAAAATATCCAATGTACTCAGTACTATTATGAAACCAACTTACAATCACCCACACTTTCATATGAAGAAAAGATCACAGCTATAGCCCAAAATGAAGAAATGAGGAGGGAAGGATGGGAGGGGAGAGGGGAGGATGGAGGGTGAATGGTGGGATCACACCTAAGGTGCACAATGCAAGGGTACATGTTGGATCTATTAGTACAGAGTATAAATGTCTTAACACAATAATTAAGTAAATGAGATGAGGTATATATTAACCAGTGTGATGTAAGCATTCCTAATTCTATATGAAATCAGCACATTATACCTCATAAATGCATTAATGTATACATGATCTATGTTTTTATGATTTAGTAAATAAATAAGAACTTTTTGGGTGCAGGACACAACTACAAGAGGGATTCTACCTAAAAAGTTCATGTTAGTGACCTGGTTGTTTGTAGCATCACATTAACCTGAAATATAAATAAATAAATAAATTAAAAATAAAAACAAAGCCAAAAGAAATACATCATTGGCTCTATCTAATTTTACTGACCTAAAATATCTATGCATAGTAATTGGGTTTATACACAAGCGACTTATGCTTAATCCCTAGTTTAGAGTCAAGCCAATGGTATTGATGACATTTGTTTCCTTTCAAGTTCCAATGTCCTTTTGCTATATCATTGATATCACTCTTTTAAAAAAAATTTACTAATTTATTATTTAGAGACAGAGTCAAACTCTGTCTTCCAGGTTGGAGTCCAGTGGTACATTCATTGCTCACTGTAGTCTTGAACTTCTGGGCTCAAGGGTCTCAGAAGTTCCTCCTGCCTCAGTCTCACAGTTGCTAAGATTATAGGCACATGCCACCATGCCTGGCTAATTTTTCTATTCTTTTGTAGAGTTAAAAATCTCACTATTTCACCCAGGTTAGTCTTGAATGCATGGCCTCAAGTAGTCTTCCCACTTACCACTTTAATCCCCTCTTAAAGTGCTGGGATTACAAGCATGAGTCACTGGGCTTGGGCCTGTTTTTAAATTTTTCCTTCCAAAATGCTTCCCATTCTTGTCACTGTCTTTAAAACTCCAACTGTCCTTTCCAAATCAAGCTCAGAGGCTGTCCTTGCTGTGAGCCTTCCATGGTTTATTCAGGGTGAAACCCTTTTAATTTACTTTTTCTGAATTTTTCTAGCCTTTGAGGGGTACTAAGGACTCCTGTAGAGTGTTGATTTGTTTGCACATTCTAATTTTTGATCTGTGATTTAATACAAAGTGATTAATAAAATTTGGTTGGATTAATTTAGTGTTGTATAGTCTCATTTTTTTTACTGTTGTGCTAAATAGAAAAGCTAATTTCATAAATGTGATCATTGATAGAACATTTAAAATCTCTTTTATTTGTTAAAAGCAATTGAAAACTCTTCATATTGTCTAATTTTTGATTCAGATGAACATGTTAAATTATGCCCTTGTGTAATCATTTTATTATTTTATGTTTTCCATTTTACTTTATTCCATGTTTTGTTCTAGGTTCAAGAGATACAAGCATAAAATGGAATTCTTAAAAGAACTTTATAAGCCAATAGGGAAAAGAGCAGTCTTATTAGGTGGTAATTTGATGGCTCTTGTGTGGGTTAGAGTGGGGATACAGAATGGAGGGGTTGACTCATTTCAAGAGGAGGGAGGTTTAACAAAAGCTTCATGGAGAACATAACACTGTGAGTTTTAGTACATTTCAGTGTTGTGAACAGCCATTCATCTAGATTACTTATAATACCAGATGCAATGCTTACACATCACTTCATTTGTATTCAGTGTAGTAGTTGTCACATGAAAATTTGAGTTTTGCTTTTTGGAACTTTGTGGAATTTTTTTCTCAAATATTTTAAATCTACAGTGGGTTGAATCTATGAATCCAAAACCCATGTCTGTGGAGAGTGGACTACATGATACTGAAATGCAGTTCAGGAACTGTCCAAGGTTCTGAGGAGACAGAGTTAAACAAGCTAAGATTACAAAGTAAAAATTAAAACACTGGGGATGGTCTGAGGGTGGGGGATGCTAAGGGATGGGGAAAAGCATCCCAAGCAGAAGGAATAGTGTTGGGCAAAGGCATGATTGTATCACAGAGAGTGATCCATCTGCATCTTTAAAGAGGCATAAACGGCAACATAGGATGCTTACAACTAGAACATAAGATGTTAGGTTGTTTGATGATAGAAGGGGCTGTAAAAGCAGCCAGAGATTGAGTCAGGAAAAGCTTTATATAACATGCAGTAGAGTTGGGACTTGGTCTCATGGGCAGTAAGAAAACAGTGAAGAGCTTTAATGGGTGAGAACATGATTGGATATGCGTCTTTAAAAAGTCACTCTGGTGGCTTTGAATAATTCAGTTTACTAGTTTTGCTGGTACAGTGCGAGAAAGTCTGATGTTCTAGTGTGTTCTCGTGAAGAAAAGTGGGAATATTCCCTAGAAAACATTCTTTTACACTAACTATAATGATTATGCTTGAAGAACATAGATAGGAATTGAACCTTAAAAAAAAGGGCTCAGAAAGTGTACTTCTATTTAATAGTATACTGCAGAAGTATGTTTAATAGTTTTAATAAAGGATAATTTATATATATATACATATAAAGATTTAATATATACACATAGTTCATACATATGCCTATACATATGTATCTGTATCTATATATATATGTATATTTACATGTATAGGCAAGCATACGTGCATGCATTATTTATTCAGACATTCTTCCACTAAGTAAAAGTGATTAGGAAACATATATTCAGTATTATGCCACAGACTCTGAAGGCAATTGTCAGAAAATTTTCTTTTAACAACTTCTCATTCTCTATGGATAGTAATCTTAATTGCCATAACATGGAATTAAATATATGTATAAAAGCTGTTTAATAAAACACCAACACAAATATAGCACTTAAATTTTGGAAATTTTGCATGTTCTCATTCATATGTGAGAGCTGACAAAAAAATTGACGTCATAGAGATGGAGAGTAGACTGATGGTTAGTAGAGGGTAGGGAGGAAAGCGTAGTGGGGAGGGAGGGAGGATAGAGAGGAGATTGTGAATGGGTACAAAAATACAGTTAGACAAAATAAATAAGGTCTAGTGTCTGGTAGGTCAGTGGAGTTTCTGTAATTAACAATAATTTATTATATCCTTCAAAATAACTAAGAGTTAAATTGGAATGTTCTAAAACAAAGAAATGACAAACGCTTGAGGTAATGGATGCCCAGTTACCCTAATTTGATCAAAACACATTATGAGTTTGTACCAAATTTTTACATGTTTTCCCCAAATATTACAACTATTATGTACCCATAATAACAATAAATGCCTTGAGATCTTGAATTCTGTGAAAGTGTAGATCTATTACTGTATGTCCATATATATACATGCATACACACACACCGTATCAGCCATAATGGAACACATGTGGAGGATGGTGTATGAGTGTGTGCATACGTAAAGTGGACTGTGTGAGCACAGGGTCATAGCTCCATGCTACTACTCTTCTTGTCTCAATAAATTCTCAAATTGCTAAGGGCAACTCATAACTGATTTCTTGCTTCTTCTATCATATCTTCTTCTAAATCTCTGGCAGGTCCTTTCAACTCTATAGCTAAATCATGTCCTGAATCCCTACCTTTCTTTTCATTTTAATCACTTCCACCCTGGTTTAAGACAGTGTGAGTTTAGTAGTGCCAGGATTATTGCAATGGTCTCCTAACTGGCTCCTCATGCCCACTCTTTTATTTTTAAATTTTTGGTAGAGAGGGGGTTTTGTTATGTTGCCCAGGCTGGTCTTTTAACTCCTACCTTCAAGTGATTATCCCATCTTGGCCTCCTAAACCGCTAGGATTACAAGTATACACCAGTATAACCAGCCCTCATGTCCACTTTCAACCACACCTCCTCTGCATAATTAATCCTCCACAAGGTGTACAGAAGTATCCTTTTTAGAATAGGAAATAATAGTAAAAACCCACAACCTTGATGGAAAACTTCTTAGGGTTTCAGTTACACTTAATTGCAATAAAATCCAGATCATTTTTGCCTCCTGCCCTCTTGGCACCATCTCCCTGAGTTTTCTTTTCACTTCACTGATTGCTCCTCCCGAGCCTCCATGTCTTGTCTCTGTGCTGTGTCTTGTCACACTATCTATCCCTCAAAAATGCTAAACTCACAAGATCCTGGAGCCTTCTCCTTGGCCTCCTCCTGCATGGAGTGTGTCTCCTCAGGTCTTTCATGGAAGCTTGCTTCTTGGAGTAAATATCACCATCTCTGACATAGGCCTTTCCTATCCACCTAATATAGTATAGACATCCTAGACATCCTCCAATAAAAAATTTCTATACTCCTCATAGATACTTTCTGATTTGGGGGGGTCTGATTATTTCTAGTCACCTCCCCTCCATGCCTTTCTTCACTAGAAGAATACACTATGAGAGAAGGAATTTTTATGGGTAGTTTTAAACATAGTATTCTGCCATACAAAACAAGGCATGACACATAGTAGGCGCTTAGTAAATGTTGATTAAATATTGTTGAATAGCCATTGGAGTATTGATCTTATTTGACAGTAAAAACACAAATTAATCTCTCTTGGGAATACCCCATGAAGTGATCCATTGGCCCTTTCTTAATTAAGATTCCAGACTTTCAGCCTCCTAGACAGTAGGAGAAACCCTTTAGAGCAGTCACAGTAATGGTCTCTTTGCCCCGGGGTCATGGTGCTGTAGAGAATAGGCTTAAACTAAAGATTTTCCACCTATGATCCTGCTAATGGAATGTAGGATTTGATGTAGAAACTAAACTGCAGACAACCACCAATTTTTGCCAGTCATAAGGCTTTTTGAAATTATTAGAGAACTGGGAAATAGATGAAAGAGAAGTAAGACATGTTTATTTTATTGCTTCTGAAACTCTTGGGCTACTCTAAACTACTTGGGCTAATATAGCTACTCTATATTATGCTCATGAAATACAGCATCTGCCCTCTTCTCCATCTATTCTAAGTGAAAGTTGGGCCACAATTGGCATCAAAGACTTTCAGCATCTAGAACTATGCTCCTTCTAAAGATCATGAAGGTACATGGGAATGCACAAATGTATACTACAAATAGAAAGCAATTATGATGTTGGTGATTGCAGGTATACCAAAGCCCTCACAGTAGCCAATGAAGGACGAGGTAGCTAAAATTGTGTACTTGTTTTCTTTCATTAAGGAAACTGACATAGACCTCGTACCAATAGGAGGCTTAATATTATTTGAGTTTCCTTTTCCTTTGCAGCAGTCATAAAATCTTAGGGTAGGCCATGTGTATTTAATGCTGGTCTTAAGAATTCTAAGTCAATTTCTTCACCCATGATCTTCACCACAGAGTCTATTTATCAAAAAAAAAAAAGATACACAAATGGCTGATACATATTTAAAAGGTGTTCAACATCACTAACCTTCAAGGGAACGCAAATCAAAATTACATCTGTTAGGATGGCTGTTATCAAAAACAAAGGAAAGCAACCAAACCAAAGATAAGTGTCATAAAAGATATGGAGAAATTGGAACACTTACACGCTGTTGGTGGAGATGTAGAATAGTGTGGCCACTATGGAAAACTGGGAAGCTCCTACCAAAATTAAAAATACTGTTTGCCAACAATCCCACTCTGGGTATATATTCAAAAGAATTGAAATCAAGATCTCAAAAAGATATTTTTATTCCCTTCCTCATTGAAACATTGTTCATGATAGCCAAGATGCGGAAGCAACTCAAATGTTCATCCTTAGATGAATGGATAAAAAAGTGTGGCATATACATACAATAGAATATTATTCCACCTTCAAAAAGAAGGAAATCTGACATTTGTAGCAACATGATTGAACCTAGTGAAAAAAGACAATCACAGAAAGACAAATACTGTGTGATTCTAGGTATAAGAGGCAACTAAGTAGTCAAACTCACAGGAGCAGAATAGAATAGAATGGTTGCTGCCAGGGTATGGGAGGCAGAGGGGAAATGGGGAATTGTTCCTCAAGAGAATAAAGTTTCTATTCTCTAGTTAAGTTTTAGAGATCTGCTGTTTAAAATAGTACCTACAGCAATAATAACAGTATAGTACTAATAAGCATATAGTACACTACCGTTTAAGTGTTTTCACATGAACAAACAAAAAATAAATCCATGAAAGTACACAAGCGAAATTTTGAGGTGATGGATTTGTGTAGTACTTTCACTGTAGTGATAGTATCATGGGTGTATGCGCATGTTTAAACTCATCAAGTTGTCTACATTAAATGTGTGCAATTTGGGGTATATCATTTCCACCTCAATAAAGCTTTAAAAAAATAAAAAAATTATTGTTTCTGAGGTAATTAGAGCTTATAAGCTAAATTAACATACTGAGCCTTCTTAGCATCAGTACCACTGCTAAGAAAAGAAAACAGGAATCTTTTCATGCCCGTACCAAGTTTCCTGACAGGGCTGGATAAGGAAACTTTCTCCAAGAGGCATACACTATAAAATTTTCAGCATAAGGAAAATGAATGGTCTCAATATATGAGGTTTTGGAGTTTCCCTGTCTTTAGATACTAGAAAACCTGCTGCCTCCACAGTTTCCACACCTTTTCCTCAGCAAAATGTTACACAATTGTGCTGAGGATACTTGTGGCCTCTAATGGCCAGCTAATGGACCACAATAAAAGTTATGGGTCCCCAGCTGGTGTGAAGCCCATAATGGTTGGCAAGATCCATTATTTGACCATTAGGATCTACAGAAAAGGGAGACAATTGTCAACGAAAAGAAAAAAAAATGTCATTATGAGTATTTCTTTTATTTGAGAAAAAATTTTCCAATTCCCCAAAGAGTGGGTGGCAATATTCCTACATATTTGAGTTTCTCTATGTCTATCCTGCATATGTTTTGAGAAAGCTTTCAATGCATAAATGCATCGTGTCAGCCCAAGCTGATGGATTGTAATTTGGCTTCACACTGGATCTCAAAGTAATTCATTACAATTTTCAGCATTTCAAAAAGAAATAAGATAACAACAGTAAGAGAAAAGATAAGAATAGATTCGGTTCAGGTTAAATGTCTGAATAATTCTCCCCTCTCTCCGATCCAAGTATGTCCAACACAACATACAACAGTTTGAACATCCTCATATATTCTGGGTATCTGTCTCCAGCTTTAGAAAGAGCCAAGACCGTTTCAATTACAAGGGTGGTAAATTATTATTCCAGTGTCTTAGTAATATTTCTTTAGAAATCAATAAGTACATCTCAGCCATTTTATTTAGCCTTCAGGGACTCTTGATATTTTAGTTGTGTTTTCTAGTGAACATGATGGTAACATGATATCAATATCCTTTTAAAAAAATTCAATGCATGTAATTTTTTTCTCTTCTCCCTCTCAGTTTTGGATGAAACTAGAATCAAAGTAGAGTATTCCATTATCTAAATATGTGGGTGTTTGGATGGGGCCAGGGCCACAGGGGAAATGGACATGACAAGTCATGCTTTGTGAATCTTAGGACCTATTAAAATTTTAAAATTGTCTCTCTAGTGGTTGAGAAAATTATCTACTTGAGACTCTTCCATACTGATGGAAAGTACGGCCCTGATGTTAATGTGGCTCCATGTTTTGAGGCAGTTACATATTTAGCCTCAATTAGCCAATTAAGTATTTAGTACAGCTTATTTGGAAATTTAAATACCCTATTTAAAAATGATTTTTATCTGGCATAAATAAATGATGTGGCAAATATTTTTAGGACCTTTTATAACTATAAACATATGTATCTTTTCCTTTGTATCCCATAAAAAAATGAGCTTTATTTCTTAAAGAACTTGTTTCAAAGATATCCAAGACACTTACAATTAACTTCACTATTGAATTCTTCATATTTCATGGAATTGGGTTGTGTTTAAATAAATTTTTTTCTAATATATTTATTGATTGATGATTTAAAAATACAGTGTATTTCTTTTTAGAATGAGGTTATACAATGACTTTATAATTATGTTGAATTTAAAAAATAAAAAGTACTTCTTTTACATTAAAATTATAATGGATTTTCATCATTTTATGTTTGCAAAGGTCAGTTTTAGCTCCACAATATCTCTGTTGTCTTTCATGGTTAGACAACAAGAGGCTCGCTCATTCATTGTTTTGGACATATGACCAACTGTTAAGTACTTGAAGGGGACAAAATATTTGGAATAGTATAACAATACTACCAGTTTCATTTTTGTTGATTTTTTTCAGAATCCAACTCTTTATAAATATCAGTTTTTATCATGCGTATTCTATCAAAGAATCAGGAGTAATAAATGATAGAGATTCTGGTTTCTAGTATGGTATGAAGCAAAGTCTTAATTTTTCATGTAAATCTGAAAAAAGCACCAAATGTACCTTTTATAAAGTGGTCCACAGTTTCATATCCATATTTTAGCTTATCATAAGAGTTCAGATTTATAAAGTCAAAAAGAGGTAGCTCTTCTCTGGAGCAACTGCTTTGAGTTATCTTGGCCACCCTGGAGCCTGTGGACTGTGAAACTGATCATGCTTCCTCCCTTCTCTTGGCTGCCCGAAAGCTTGTGGCCATGTTTATGGCTGGATTTTAACTAGTACCTTTGGTTTGGTGTATCTTTAAATGGCACCCTCAATCATTTTTGAAAAAGGGCATTGTCGGCTCAGCCCCTTGTAGGCTCAATTGGCTAAGGCGCCAGCCACGTACACCTAGGGTGGCGGGTTCGAGTCCCCAGCCCGGCCCGCCAAAACAACGATGATGGCTGCAACCAAAAAATGGCTGGGCGTTGTGGTGGGCACCTGTGGTCCCAGCTACTTGGGAGGCTAAGGCGGGAGACTCGTTTGAGCCCAGGAGTTGGAGGTTGCTATGAGCTGTGATGCCATGGCACTCTACCCAGGGGGATAGCTTGAGGCTCCGTCTCAAAAAAAAAAAAAAAAAAGAAAAAGGGCATTGTCTTCAGGACTTAGGATTCAAGCCTGTCATTCTCAACTCTTGTATCCCCAGCGCATAGTACTCACAAACATGGAAGCAGGGAGTGGAGGTGCCAGAAGAGATCAAAATAAAAAGTCTTTGTGTGTGTTGATTGCGTTGATACCATAAAACTGTACTATCCACATTGCTAGCCACTAGCCACATGTGATTAGAGCCCCTGAAAAGTGATTAGCCCAAATTGAGATGTGCTGTTAAGTGTCAATACACAAAAGTATTTCAAAAACTTAGTATGAAAAAGTAGTGCAAACGACCTCATGAATAATTTTCACAGAGACTATAGGTTAAAATGATATATTTTGAATAGATTGGGTTAAATAAAAGGTTTTATTAAAGTTAATTTTATCTGTTTTTTGCTTTACTAAAAGTGGCTACCAGAACATCCAGATTTCCATGTGAGACTCGCATTTATGACTTGCATTGTATTTCTCTTGGACGCACTATTCTGTAACATCACAATAGGCTGAAGTTGCCTTACATTTTTAGAGCTAGTTTTCCAGCGACCTCCTACCTTCTCTCTGTATTAGTTATAGAAAAAGCTCATCTGTAACAAAATGGAAATTAGAAGGTCTCCCTACCTCCTCCCGCACAATTCTTAGACTTGTTTCATCTCGATAATTGTAACTGCTAATATAATCACAAAAACTGTTCTTCTAAAAAAACGTATCCAGCCATGTACTGTGAAAAACAGGGACATACATGGCTGGATACTTTCCAGACAGCCCTTGTATGTCACCTCTAAAGGATTTAATCATGCGATATTCATACATTAGGAAGAATTGTTTCTCTCTTAGTGCACATATATACCTTTAGTTTCATATACTTAATACATATAAGTTCATGAGTTGCCTATTGCTACCATAAATTAACAGTTGCGTACATAAGATTATCCTTTTTTTCTAGAGAATAAACAAGCTGAGGATACTGTCTCCTATATAATTTTCTTAGCTTTACTAAAGTTTACTTAGGATGCTCCCATAGAAAATTGCAGATGGCTGCATTTTTGAAACTTAAAAATATTATGTATGAGTGGAATTGGAAATTTAAATCAATATCTACAGGTTTTTTACTTGATTGCAAATTGAATATATTTGCACTGACTCTGAGGCCATAACTGTCAATGTATTGTTGTGGTGTACTAAAATACTAACAAAATGTTGGGCTCGGTAATCCAGCCTTCCTCCTGAGCTTCAATCATTTTATTTTCTCAGTCATTTAAATATGAGTGGCTATTTATAAATAACTATTTCAGTGACTATTTAAGCATGGATGATTGAATGTGTGTCAGTGTAATTTATTTCCATATTTTACCTTGGGTCCCCACTCTTTCTCTCCTGGCTCCTACAAATGACAGGGAAAGCAGTCCCCTGTGGGAGACGGTGAAAATCCGAGGCCCTTTCGTTTTCCCCATAAAGTCCATTGCCAATGTCAGTGTATAAAATTATCCTCACTAATGCAGTTCTTTGGGGTTAAGTCCTTGTCTGCAGAGGGTCCAGGCACATTGTTCCTGTTAGAGAGTGATGCCACTGTCATTGGTCTTGGGGAATGTGGGGCAGAGATGGTCAGCTGAACAACAGTGCTTAAGCAAGAGCAAAAGAAAACTCACCACTTTGGAATAAATTTCAAGGTACCAGAAAATGTTTTGCTAGTAATATAATATTTAGTGTTTTCATGAATAAAATATTGGTTTGTAATACATTTTAAAAAATGTGAACGTGATGACCAGTTTAAAATTCATGCATCTATTTTCCTTCGGAGTGATCAGCGACTTCTGATTAGGATGAGAATAATAGGTCATAAGCCAGACACCATTCTGCAAAATTGCTGTATATTAGAGGCCAAGATACCAGGAAAATTAGATTATGGCTAACGGAGAAATGTAAATTTTGTTAATAAGGTTTCTATATTTTAATTCAAATCAAAACACCCTGTGGGCCTATTGATGGTAATCCCATTTAATCTTGCAAAAAGCTTCCCTGGTATCAAGGGATCCAGATTGGGACTGCCTTTATTACCTGGAAAATGAAGAATTTTCTTAAATCTTCACCTTTAGTTAGTATACACATAACAATAGAATTTTGATGATTTTCAAGAAGCAAATATATGAGTATGTATCAATTCTAATGAATATGCTCTATACAATATATGCATTACATATAAATGTCTAATGCATAAATCCTCTAGTCATCAATTCTACAACTTTGTGTTTAAGATGACTTTACTTGCATCTAAAACTCTTCTCGTTAATTTTCGAACATGTGCCTTTTGAAAGGGATAAGAGCTCCAAATGCCCTGAAAGGTTTAAGTTTAAGACACATCATCATGGATCATGGTTCTTTGTAAAGGGACCTATGGAAAATGACTCACTTAGGTAAACGACTTCTTCATTTCAGGGAGGTTGTGCCATCTCTTTCTCTCTTCATTCATTTCAGTGTTTTCTCTGTTTTCTTCTAACTAGGCCTCTCTACTCCTTCAGTTCCACCTGGGCCTCATCATAGTATATTCCAAATTTTTAAAACAATTGTTCTCTTTCTCAGGTGTTCTGCCTGTCACCTCTTGACTTAGTTACTTAATCATTCTCCTTGGCACTATATATATATATATAGTGGAAATTAGAAGGTCACCCCACCTTTCTATTTATCTTCCTATTATTGTTTGTATATGGTATATGGTTTCTAGCTATATATCTAACATTGTAGCACATAAAAGTAGTAAGCACAAACTTATGTAATTTCTTTTTACTTAACTAGAATGTATTAAATTTCTAAAGACTAGAATTGGCCCATTTTTTTTCATTTTTTATTGTTGGGGATTCATTGAGGATATAAGATGTGTCACACACTGAGACATTTCAACACATTTTTTGACATAAGGAAACCAAAAGCTGCCATTGATTGATAAAAAATATAGAACATGTAAGCAATTCTAGCTGAGTGTCTTCCCCTATGACTTCTGAGCTTTCATTCATTCAGAACTTCCTCTACAGGAATGAGAAGGAGTGATGTGGAAATTGTTTTATTTTCTGTTACAGTTGCCATGTGTTTGGTAATCTATGACAGGCCAACGTCATTGTAAGTTAAATTTTAATAGAAGAACACACTGTAATTAACAGCACACCTGGTCTTACTGCATGCATTCTATCAAAACAAATCTAATAAAACTAAAACAAAATCATCCTAAAACATGCTTGAAGCAAGCTGTTTCACTGCCCACATGGTTTTGATAGCTCTTCACTGCCTAGAGGATAAATGGCTAACTCCTTAACCTGGAAATCGAGTTTTCCTACATTTTCACCCCAACCAATCTTCATAGTCTCATCTTTGGCTACTCCCATAGACATATCAAGTATGACAGCAGCGTGATTACAGGGTAGATGTGGAAGTCAGGCAGAGCCAACTGAGAAAGCGCTGACTCCCAACTGTGTGGCTGTGGGAAGGGCTCCATTCAGCATGCTGAGCCTCACTGCTACGTCTTCAGTCAATCGTACCCATCTCACTGGCTGTGAGGACTGCAGTTGTGTTACGACTCCATACAGTCCCTGCAAACAGATGCTTCTAATACTTATAAGTTATTGGTATCCCTTAAGAAGGTCCTTTTAATTCCATTCCCAGAGTCTTTGTGCTCTTCATGGAAACATCTCATCACCAAAAATTCACTGTTTTCCTCTCTTCCCATTCTCAAAGCACCTCTTCCTGTGTGAAGTCCTGACAGTTTATTCCAACACAAAATGATCACTTTTTCTCTGAACTCCCAGTTTTTAAATTTTAAATTTTAAATGAAATCTTTGAAGTTAAGATGCTATGAGAAGACATGGAGCTAGAATCGTTCACATGTTCTATATTTTTATCCATTTTACATCATTTAAAAAATGCCTTTTCCTATGACATCCCTGATAATATAATTTCATGGTTAATCTTTCCATGTAGTTATTTCACGCTCAGGGTTGTCTATTTAAGGAGCTGTGGCTGGTTGCTGGAAGGAAATAAACAGATTATCAGACTCATGGACCCTAAACTATGTCCCTTGGAACTTTTTGGGGGGTAATGAATCATGGTGGATTATAGTGGATGCCATAGTTTTTAGACGATATAAGTAAATTAGGATTTGGGTCCTATTTCCAACTTCTACTTAAAATATAACCATTGAATATTTCCTTTTTATTCTTGTTGATAGCCATACCATCCTGAATGTGCCTTCTCCCATATATTGTTATTATTATTATTTTATTAAAACATATCTTATAAAATTAAATACCAGAATTCTAAGTAAGAACTCACCAACAAAAGAATTTCATTGTTGTACAACATTTTGAGTAATATGGGAATTGTCATTTATCTAGTGGAAACTTCTCCCTTTTAATGAAGGGCTAAGACTTAAAGGAAGACAATCAAGGCTGTGCTCTAAGGGCTGACACCAGAACAGTATTTCCAGAATTCCAGCTCTTTTAAAGTTTACCTGTTTAAGTGATCAAAGGCTTTGAACCAGCGACCAGTTATTGTTTTTCCTCCAAATCTAGGTCAGGGCCTTATGCATAATCCTGAAGCTTGTATACCAGAAGGCAAAAAACCAATATTGCAGCCTGATAACTGAGAGCAGTGATGGTTCCAGTCATATCTCCTGTAGAATGGAGAGACATTAGACAGAGTAACATAGGACATAGCTACATAGTAGGGTGACAGCAGACAATGGGATTGAGTATTTTTGTGAGCAGAACCTACATTGTGAAATATGTTGCTGAAAGCTTAGGGGCCAATGGAGGAGCTACATCTTTCATGCACCCACCAAGTGTGGAAAGAACAGCTGTGGAGTGTTGTCACTGGTACTGAGCAACAGTGGGGATATGGTAGACTTTCTGGTGCTTTCTGAAACCTATGACATTGCTAATAGGAACTGAAATAGACTAAGTTAAGGAACTATATGAAATGGTGAAGGCTGAATAACCAAAAAGGAACTGCATAGTTGCATTCATAGAAGGAAAATTCTTTCTTATGTTTACTTCTGCTACAGAACCCATCAGCCCACTCTAGATAACGTGAATCAGTATGAAAACCAGGCTCCACTTCATTTTGGACCTTTTAGATGTCCCTAAATGATCATTCAATTTAGCCTGGGGTAACCTCATGTAAGAAGATCTCTGCCTGCAGAATTTCTCGAGGCCCTGCTTCTAGATGGGATTGTCTCCTTAGGTTACTTCTGCCTATTTCGGGCCTTAAATTTTAGCTACCATTTTTAATCTCGTCCTTGGAATTTGAACTTCTTTGGGGGACTGTTTACCTTGTCTCTGACCTGTGTATTCCCTCAAACACCAGACTCACTATTTTTTCCCACCTCTAAATATCCCAGCCATAGGTAAGAGGTGCCTGATTCTTGCATCTCACCCACCTCCAAGAAATATATAGCTGTGTCCTCCCACCCCTATGTTCTACCTAATGACAGAAAATGATGCAATCAGTCTACATCGTGGACTAGAACATATAATGAAAGCAGAGCAGTCAAAGACACCTCCAGACAAACTTCTGAAAGCTGGGCACAGATCAAACAGAGGACTCAAAGCAGTTTGGTACACAGAGAGAAATCAGGCATGAGTTCAGTTTTCACCCTGCTGTGTACCAGCTAAACCCTGAGATCCAGACAACTCATTTGACCTTTCTGAACCACCGTGTTTTACTTTTTTTTACCTTTAAAAGTTGTTTTGAGGAATGAGTAGAATAACCTAAGGAAAATGCCTAGAAGGTACAAAAAGACACATAATTGATTCTCTAGCTGGTCACCCACTGTAGTCCCTTCTAAAAACTCAGAATTTGCGGAAAACACTGATACACCACTGATTTTACCTGTGTGCTGTTTGTTTGTTTTCTAAGTGTGTTTAATGAATTGCATATATTTAATTCTAGACAGAACATTTTGTTGTTTTCAATACATTTTATCCATTTGTAAGTTAAAAGATTACCCCAACAGAATAATGCACAGTTAAGTTGCATACGACAGTATGATATTCTACAGACAATGTTATAGTACCCTGTCCTCCAGTGTAACCAGTGTGGGCTAGCGTTGGCAATTGTTCTCTTTAGGGACCCTGTGGTCCTCTCAGAGGAGTTCATGTTCCAAAACTACTATTCAGGTCTCTACTCAAGAAGCAGACCTGGGAAGAGATTCTTCTGTCCATTATTGGGTCACATGGTTTTTGAAGAGGATGTAGAAATAACCAGTTTCACAATACGAACATCATTTCTTTCCAAAATACACGACTTTTGGAAGACATTTGGTCCTAATTTCTGTGAATAGATTTTTTTTTTTCCCGTGGCTATAATCAAAGGCTGGTCAGGTCAGGAAAAGAAAAAAAACACTCCTCAACTTCATCAAATTTTATAGCGAGTCACCATCCTGCCAGCATAAGGAAGGTCTTCCTTCAGAAAAGTGAGTCAGCAAACAAGACCTCCAGCCTGGAGAAACAACACACAGCAGTAGGCACTTATACACGGAGCTGGCTAACTCATTTTGGGGAGAACTTTGATTACTTTGTAAAATCACGTATTAAGACTCCATTATGTGGTTTAGTACCCGTTGTTCGGTGGTTAGGGCACAGCCACATGCACTGGGGCTGGTGGGTTTGAACCCGGCCTGGGCCTGCTAAATAACAATGACAACAGCAATAAAAAAATAGCCCAGTGTTGTGGAGGGCACCTGTAGTCCCAGCTACTTGGGAGGCTGAGGCAAGAGAATCACTTAAGCCCAAGAGTTTGAGGTTGCTATGAGCTGTGATGCCATGGCACTCTGCTGAGGGTGACATAGTGAGACTCCATCTCAAAAAAAAAAAAAAAGACTCCATTACTTCAATATTGATTTATTTAAAATAAGATGTACTAGATCATTCATTGTCCTCATATCAGAATTGAGTATATAGGATTCTTGCTTCTCCATTCTTGTGATGCTTTGCTGAGAATAATGTGTTCCACTTCCACTGAGGTTAATACAAAAGATGTAAAGTCTCTATCTTTTTTAATGGCTGAATAGTATTCCATGGTATGTATATATATATGGTAGTTCGTTAATCCATTCCTGGGTTGGTGGGCATTTAGGTTGCTTCCACATTTTGATGATTGTAAACTGAGCTGCCATAAACAGTCTAGTGCAAGTGTCCTTATGGTAAAAGGATTTTTTTTTCTTCTGGGTAGATGAACTGTAATGGGCTTGCAGGATCAAATGGGAGGTCTAGTTTGAGTTGGGAGATTCTCTGTACTTCCTTCTAAAAAGGTTGAAGGGGAGAGCAGAGAGAGGGAAGGAGGGAGAGGGGTCATGGTGTGTGACACACCTTTTGGGGGAGGGACACAATTATAAGAGGGACTTTACCTAACAAATGGAATCAGTGTAACCTGGCTCTTTGTAGCCTCAATGAATCCCCAACAATAATAAAATAATAATAATAAAACAAGGTGTAATTCAGGAAATTTTTTTTTGAGCTGGGGTCTCACTGTGTCACAGTGCCTAGAGTGCAATAGTGTCATCATAGCTCCCTGCGACCTCAAACTTCAAGGAATCCATTGTTTTGTTTCCCTGGGACTCAAATTTAGAAGATTTTACTGTAAAATGACTGATGTTATCCTTAGTCACCATGTTATCTTTCACAGTTTCAGAAAAGCTGATTCTCTGGTTCTGATTTTCCTTTGACGTACTGATTCTTTCTCTGTCATCCTCACACAGCTTGAACAGAGTCCTCCCCATCCTTTCATTATGTGAAAACTATTTTATGGGCTAATTTTAGGCTCTGTTTTGTTAACAGGCAGAAGCAGCATGTTAGCTGGATCACCCCCCTCTCAGAAGGCTTCTTAAGTGAATTTAGCATTTTTGATACTTAGGCAATTCTTACATCCCATACCTGTCCTTGATTTAGAGGTCTGTATTCGTTCACTAGAGCTATCAATGCTTTAAATTCCTGTACAAAGGAATTACTCTGAATGGTTTCATAAATATGGAAAGCCTGGTTTTCATTCTTAAAGACAAGCCTTCCTTAATCTGGGCTTGACTGGAGACCCCAAATTATTGGCAACATAATTTTCTTTTGTTTCCTTTATTTCCTCATTGTTCCCTTCCTCTTATTTCTACAATAACCTTATCTTCAGTCACTTGGCAGTGACTCCTTGTGGCATGGGGGTGGGTTGTCATACTGCTAGTGTTACTAGTATTTGTTCCTGGGACACTATTGAAGTGCTAAGACTTTGTGGCCTTTTTTTCAATTACTTGAATAGAAAATTGGGAAAACTTTTTTATTTTTATTTTTTCAAATGTTTTAATTTCCAGACATACTTTCTTGAATGATCTAAACATCATTTTTATTCATTTATTTTTTAGTTTTCAAAATAAGAAAATATTATTTTAAAAAGACAAAACTATATGTACCAATGCATTAAAAGTTTGATTGTCAGACACTTGGACACCTTTAATATATGAAGACACTAACTGTTTTAAGTAGGGAAATGCACTAGTTTTGCATAAATACATAAAATTATATTTAGCAAAATATAATTGCAGGAAAAATTTTATTTGATAAGCATCATTATATTCAGATTGTTAAAATTACTTTGAATAATACTTACACTGGCCTATGACAAATATGACCAATGTAGTATATTTTATAATGTTATTATAATTTTTTAAATTCAGATTGATGTGAGGGTACAAATGTTTAGGTTACATTGTGTTCATTTCCAAGGTAAAGTTTAAGTTGTAGTTGAGTCCTTCGCCCAAGACATCATTTTTTTTTTTTTAATTGTTTGGGATTCATTTAGGTTACACTGATTGCAGTTGCTAGGTAAAGGCCCTCTTGTAATTGTGTCCCTTCCTCAAGAGGTGTGCTGTCCACTGTAACCTCCCACCCCCTCCTCCCATCTCCCCAATAGCTCATTCCCCTACCCCCAACTTATATTAGATTATCTATTGCCTTTGTATTAGCATAGAGTATATTAGATTCTTGCGTCTCCATTCTTGTGATGCTTTATAAGATGAATGTGTTCCACCTTCATGCAGGTTAGTATAAAAGATGTAGAGTCTCCATTGTTTTTAATGGCTGAATAGTATTCCATGGTATACAATTACCACAGCTGTTTAAATCCTGGGTTGGTGGGCATTTAGGCCATTTCCATGTTTTGGTAATTGTAAATTGAGCTACAATAAACAATCTAGTGCAAGTGTCCTCATGATAAAAGGATTTTTTTTTTCTTCTGAGTAGATGTCTAGCAATGGGATTGCAAGATCAAATAGGAGGTCAAATTTGAGTTCTTTGAGGATTCTCCATACTTCCTTCCAAAAAGGTTGTATTAGTTTGCAGTCCCACCAGCGGTGTAAAAGTGTTCCCTTCTCTCCACATCCATTCCAGCATTTGCAACTTTGAGATTTTGTGGTGTTGGCCATTCTCACTGGGGTTAGGTGATATCTCAGAGTGGTTTTGATTTGCATTTCTCTAATGATCGGGGATGATGAGAATTTTTTCAAATATTTGTTAGCCATTCATCTGTCTTCATCAGAGAAGGTCCTGTTCCTATCCCAGAGGATACCCTGCCCAGTAAACAATCCCATCTACCTCTGGTAGATTGGTCTCATTTCTTGGTTTTCTATTCTGTTCCATTTGTCTATGTGTCTATGGCTCTATTTTTATGCCAATATCATGCTGTTTTGATAGCTGTGGATTTGTAGTATCAATAGAAGCAAAAACAAAGACCATATCTTTCTTTCAATAGATGCAGAAAAAGCATTTGACAAAATTCATCACCCTTTTCTAACAAGAACACTTAAGAAAATAGGCATAGGTGGCACATTTCTTAAGCTGATTAAAGCCAACTATGACAAACCCACAGTTCACACATAGCTCACATCATACTCAATGTTCTAAAACTGAAAGTTTTTGCACTTAGAACTGGAACCAGACAGGGATGTCCACTATCGCCGCTATTATTTAACATAGATTTGGAAGTTCTAGCCAATGCAATCAGGCAAGAGAAGGATATAAAGGGCATCCAAATGGGAGCAGAGGAGGTCAAACTATCTCCTTTGCTTATGACATGGTCTTATACTTAGAAAACCCCAGAGACTCAACCACAAAACTCCTGGAAGTCATCCGGAAGTACAGTAATGTCTCAGGATATAAAATCAATGTCCACAAATTGGTGGCTTTTGTATACGCCAATAACAGCCAAATTGAGAAGCAAATCAAGGACGCAATTCCCTTCACAGTAGCTTCAAAGAAAACAAAATACTTAGGAATACATCTAGCAAAAGAGGTGAAAGATATTTTCAAAGAAAATTATGAAATCCTAAGAAAAGAAATTGCTGAAGACACTAACAAATGGAAACATATGCCATGCTCTTGGCTGGGAAGAACGAACATTGTCAAAATGCCTATTCTACCCAAAGCAATCTACAGATTCAATGCAATCCCCATTAAAATACCAACATCATAGTTTGAAGAACTGGAAAAAATAGTACTTCATTTTGTATGGAACCAGAAAAATCCCCAAATAGCTAAGACTATTCTTAGCAATAAAAACAAAGTTGTAGGCATCACCCTACCAGACTTCAGGCTATATTACAAGACATCATTTTTAATAACCATAAATAGTTTGCAGTGATAATCAAGCACAAATCAAGCTATGTGTTGTCTAAATGTGCAATGAATGTGTGAGCTTATTACACTGATACAAGTCTGCCATGTCTGAAAATTTATTACTCCATATCAGTGGCATTTGTGTCATTAGTAGTTGCTACTCAGTATTGAAATACATTCCTTAGCTACAAATGACAGAAATTGCACTATACTATAGGTTTGTTTGTTTATACTGCTGGCCTGTGTTCTTTTAGAAAAGAATAATAAGATAACAGTCAATATTTTATAGCATTGGAATGATCTTTCCCCAACTATATCAAGGTTTTTGCACATTTTGTCATTTTGGTTATATTCACAATGTTGTAAAGACAGCATGTCTTTTCTTACTGGGGAAAAGTTATGTTTAGGGAATTTAGATGAATAAAATGCCCTCACTGTAATGTTAGAATTTATCAGTTTTATTCAAGATTATCATCACAGTAATTATCTGCTCTTTTAATTCTTATACTTTTTGTACTTATTTTTTTGTCCTTTTTATTCAAATTGCTGTTTCAGCTCTAGGGCTGTCTTACGATAAATGAAAAGAGGCTGGTGGTAGCTACTAGCCATTGGCATTTGCATATTACTCAAAGTCTGTTCTTAATCTACTGGACAAACATGGCTCATTAACATGCACTAATTAATGATTTCTGTTAGAGAAGTGATTTGAGGCTGTAGCATTCTTCATCACTCCTCATACCCCAATTTTAAGAAAAATGTTTGTATCTGTAAGAGAAAGTAAGACACTTATTTGGATAGATTAAGCTCATCTCTCCTTTTTTTTTTTTTTTTTTTTTTTTTTTTTACTAAAATAATATTTCTCAGTTGGGGGCAATTTCGATCTCAGAGGACATTTTCTTTTCTTTTCTTTCTTTCTCTCGCTCTTTCTTTCTTTTTTTTTTTTTTGAGACAAGAGTCTCCATATGTTACCTTTGGTAAAAGTACCATGGTGTCACAGGTCATAGCAACCTCACCCTCTTGGGCTTAAGTGAATCACTTGCCTCAGCCTCCCAAGTAGCTGGGACTATAGGTGTCTGCCACAACACCAGGCTCCCAGAGGACATTTTCAACATCTACAAATATCTGCGATTGTCAAGCCTGGGGCAGGGGGTGCTACTGGCATCTAGTGGGTAGAGACCAGAGACAGCTCCTTAGAATAAATAATTACCATCAACTGGTCTGAAATGTCAATAGTTTCCAAGCTGAGAACCTGATCTAAAATATTCCAATGTTTCAGTTCTTGAAATAAAGCTGCAGATTTCAAAGTATTCAGATAAACATTCTAGATGTCCACCCTCTTTATCTCCAAGTAACTGGATATAATTTTTATGATATTTTGCCCAAACTATTATTGACCCTGTGACAAGAATTGTTTTTGAAAAAAGATAATAACCCAGATTAAACATAAATACATGAAGTATGTTCTGTTCCTTCAAAGTGACTTTTAAATTATAAAAACAAAGCTGAAGATTTGAAGCCTTATATTTATAAAGTATCTTTTCATTAAAAAAAAACCTAAAGAATTCTTTATTTTAGGACTTTTCTTAAGTCAATACCATTAGACAAATGCAGAAAACAGACTTTCTTTCCGTTTTCTTTCAAAGTTCAATGATTCTATCTCTTTAAACAAATTCACGCTGCCTAAAGACTGACCATCGAATCCTTTTATCTGATTGCTTGAAATTCAAAGAAAATGCAACTTATATTGACTTGGAGAAACAGCTAAATCATGGAAAAACACAATATTGCATAGACACAAATCAACAAAGAAACAGAATCTCTTTAACCCAGGCTGTCTAGAAAAAGTGTATATGTGTGTGTGTGTGTGTGTATGTGTGTGTCTGTGTATGTGTATATACATTAGCTTGTAATCCAAACATAAAATATGTCCCTACACAATTTTCTGTTGAGCATCCAAGTTGTGTTGAATGTTCCATTTCTAACTCTTAAGTCAATTTATGGGAGGGGTGTGTAAAAGCACTTTAGTGAAGAAAACCAGTGATTGCAATGCATCAAAGTTAAGCGGTAGTGGGGTTATTGCTCCATGAAAAATCACATAAACATTTCACATATAAAATATTATTCATCAGGGCAAAACCCTCCAAGGGATTGAGAGATAACAATAGTGTCATGAAATCTTTCCTTTTTGAAATAACAAACAACATATTCCATAGCTGAGATGGAATGTATGGTCATGTGGTAGGCATGACAGCAACGTAAGAGATGAGTATAATTGGGAAGAAAATTAGTAAATCTCAAATATCTGACTCTGCAATATCATTACCTATAAACTTGCCCTTTTCCACCCTCTTTTCCCCAAAGACTGATATCCCATCTCTGAACTGAGGGAGATGTGTGCTTTCTAACAGCTAAATCAACAAGGTCTCACATGAGTGGTGCTGTGCGGTGTGGTTGACTGATTTCATGAAAAACTAATCATGTATTCATCATTGAGATCAAACAGTTCCCAAGTAATTATCATCCAAACCCAATCTGATAGGACCTGAAAAAGTGGCACTGCTAATATAATCAGAAGCTAGACCGAATAGTTCTCTAGCTTTTGTAAACCTTGGGTTGGAAAGCATAAAACTGAAATTGTATTTTATAACTAAGAAAGGTAAGTTGGCAGGCTGCAATCAATTATTTCAATCATTCGTAGTAATTTTAGATTGCCTGGGTAATTAGTAGAACACATTTAAAAAGTGACGTTTCATACATGGTCTTTGTAACATTTCTCTTTAATCTGAAAAAATGCAGAAAAAATGTTTGAATTAAAAAATATGAGTCCTGGATGTGTGAAACAACATTATTTCCTTTCATAGGGCCCTCACTTTCACCTGTAGTCCCATTCCTTTTGATTAAGGGCTATTATTCTTTTGAATTATATCATTACAATTGAAATATGCCATTACAAAATGATTATTTATAGAAAAATATTATTTCGGCTTTATTTATTTATTTTTGAGACGGAGCCTCAAGCTATCCCCCTGGGTAGAGTGCCATGGTATCACAGCTCACAGCAACCTCCAACTCCTGGGCTCAAGCGAGTCTCCTGCCTCCGCCTCCCAAGTAGCTGTGACCACAGGCTCCTGCCACAATGCCCGGCCATTTTTTGGTTGCAGCCATCATTGTTGTTTGGTGGGCCCGGGCTGGGGATTCGAACCCACCACCTTAGGTGTATGTGGCTGGCACCTTAGCTGATTGAGCCACAGGCACTGAGCCTATTTCGGCTTTATGTCCATGATCATATATTTAGATGAAGACAAAATCTGTATAACTTTATGTGCTTTCCAAGGTACTTTCACAGTATCCCCAGGGATTCTTCTTATGGACCAGGTAATAAGCTTTTTATGTATTTTTTCACTTCATCCTCAAAGGGCTTTAACAAGGAAGATCAAATTATAACCCCCACTTATAACTTGGAAATCAGGCTAAGAGAGGTTCAGTGTCTTGTTCATTGGCATGTAGACAGGGCTAGGACATGACCCCAGCCCAGTGAGTCTCAGACCGAAGGAAATCTCCCCAACACACCCCTCCCACCATTATTCTGTAGTGTTTCTCTGGTTGCTATTTGATATTAGGGTACCAAATATTTTTTAAAGAAACTTTATGTAAGCCAGGGATTGACTTATGCGTTTACATACCATAAGTTGGATGTTAATGTCAACCATTTTACAAATGAGGTAATGAATTCTGAGAAGTGAAGAAATTTATTTTTTTTTTGAGACAGAGTTTCACTATGTTGCCCATGGTAGAGTGTGGTGGCATCACAGCTCACAGCAACCTCAAACTCTTAGGCTTAAGAGATTTTCTTGCCTCAGACTCCCAGGTAGCTGGGGAGACAGGCACTTGCCATAATGCCCATCTATTTTTTTGTTGTAGTTGTCATTGTTATTTAGTCGGCTGGGACTGGATTCAAACCCACCAGCCTTGGTGCATATGCCTGGTGCCATAACCACTGTGCTACAGGCACTGAGCCTGAGACATGAAGAGTTTTTGAAAGTCAGACAGGGGACTCCCACCCCCTTCCCATATTCTAAGGCTATAATTAGGTTATGACATACCTATAAAAACTATGAATTAGTTTCAAAATAGAGCTATGTACATTGGATACTTTTCCTTCCATTCTTGAGATACTTTGCTGAGAAGAACATTTTCTAATTTCATCCATATAAACATGAAGGCAGTAAAGTCTCCATCTTTCTTTAGGGCTGCATGGTATTCCACGGTGTACATATACCACAATTTATTGATCCATTCGTGGGTTGATAGGCATTTAGGCTTCTTCCATGACCTAGCAATTATGAATTGGGCTGCAATAAACATTCTGATACAAATATCTTTGTTGTAATTAGATTTTTAGTCTTCTGGATATATACCTAATAAAGGAATTATAGGATCAAATGGCAGGTCTATTTTTAGTTCTCTCAGTGTTCTCCAGATGTTTTTCCAAAAGGAACGAATTAATTTGCATTCCCACCAGCAGTGTAGAAGTGTTCCCTTTTCTCCACATCCA
>CAUYQV010129386.1:0-15475 GCA_963574575.1 Galagoides demidoff
AAAAAAAAATGAATTCTTGATAACACTAGAGCTATAGGGAAGTTTTAAGACATTTAAGAACACAATTAGACAGAGCTGTAGGACCAGAATTAAGAGGTAGGACACTCTACCTCTTAGTAGGTAAAACAATTTTAAGAACAAAAAAAGAGGCACTCAACCCCAAGGTGAGTGAGACTGTCTAAAAAAAAAAACCCAAAAAAACCCAAAAAACAAACAAACAAAACCCCCTGAAGCTTCTTTTTTTTAGAGAAAGAGTCTCACTTTGTAGCCCTTGGTACAGTTCCATGGCATCACAGCTCACAGCAACCTCCAGCTCTTGTGATTCTCTTGCTGCAACCTCCTGAGTAGCTGGGACTACAGGCACCCGTCACAATGCCTGGTTATTTTTTTGTTTGTTTCAGTTTGGCTGGGGCGAGGTTCAAACCCGCCACCCTCGGTATATGGGGCCTATGGAGCCGGTGCCTACTCACTGAGTCACAGGCGCCACCCCTAAAGCTCCAATTTTTTTTTTTTTTTTTTTTTTTGAGACGGAGTCTCAAGCTATCCCCCTGGGTAGAGTGCCATGGCATCACAGCTCATAGCAACCTCCAACTCCTGGGCTCAAGGGAGTCTCCTGCCTCCGCCTCCCAAGTAGCTGGGACCACAAGTGCCCACCACAACGCCCGGCCATTTTTTGGTTGCAGCCATCATTGTTGTTTGGCGGGCCCAGGCTGGGGATTTGAACCCGCCACCTTAGGTGTACGTGGCTGGCGCCTTAGCCGATTGAGCCACAGGCGCCGAGCCTAAAGCTCCAATTTTAATAACAAAAAAAGAGGCTTGGCGCCTGTAGCTCAAGCAGCTAGGGCACCAGTCACATACACCGGAGGTGGAGGGTTCGAATCCAGCCAGGCCCGCCAAACAACGACAACTACAACTTAAAAATAGCTAGGTGTTGTGACAGACGCCTGTAGTCCCAGGTACTTGGGAGGCTGAGGCAAGAGAATCGCTTAAGCCCAAGAGTTTGAGGTTGCTGTGAGCTATGATGCCATAGTACTCTATCCAGGGCCACAGCTTGAGATTCTGTCAAAAAAAAAAAAAAAAAAGACATAAAGTATATGTAATTCTTCCTAAGGCCAAACAAATAAACCTCAATTTTTAGTCAAACCTCTCCTCCTACATAACTTTTAGCAATTTTTTGCCTACTAAACACCATCACCAAGGATAAAAGGAGACCAAACTCAATCCAGTCCACTTGGCGCTTATTAGCATCACAGGTGAATGGTTTGCTGAGAAACAATTGGCAACCTTCATACTACTTGTCAATATCAGGTTAGGGAAAATTTTGTGGATTTAATCTCTCCTAAATTTCCATTTCAAGACATAATTAATCAAAAGCTGGTTGTATTCATATTTAGCTCCTAGAAAAAGTAACACACTATCAACTCCCAAACGTCCCCATAAGATAGATCTTCTAAGACTGGACTTCCGCAGAGAAAGTCAGAATTAAAAGAGGGACTGTTAGAAAAAGCAGGCCTCTCTGACCAAATGCAGCCTTACTGACCTACCTCTCCAAAAATAAGCACATAGGAAAGTTCCAGAAAGCAAACTCCTCCTTTTCACTATCTACCAAACTAATACCATCCTGCAGTATCACTTCATTTTATTAAAATAAGCAAAGTTTAGAATGGGAAGAAATATACCTTAACATTAAAATCTTCCATTCTTAAAGGACCCCTGTGAAAATTCAGCAAAAGCCTATTGTTAAAAATTCTCATATAAACAATTTAAAGGTTTCATGGACTTGAACTGCCAAGGTTAAAAATCATTGTTCCAACCCAAAAAAGTCATGTTCTTTTCAATCTCCTCCTTCTGGGATGGGAACCACCCCCAACATCCGAAATGTAAAGAGCTACAAAATGAAGGTTCCAACCGGGCCATATCCTTTCAAACTACCTCTGTCAAATGTCAGTTCTGCCATCTTACAGCATTGCTCAAAGGATTTCTGCTTCATTTCCTTGACCACCCAAACTGGGTCTTGTTCAAAACCCTCCCCTTTCCTCTTCACTTCCCTTCTCCTTTTTAATGCAGCCTAGAAACTTACAGCCAAATCAATTTTAAATGAAGGATAAGAATTTGCCTGAAAGCAAGAGTCTCCGCCCCCCACCCAATCCCCACAGTGAGCACACACCTTTCCCACCCTAGATGTCCAGGATACCACCAACTGCTATGGCTGTAGATTGGATGAGAAAGCAAAAACAGAAATAGGGACACTCTCCATTCAACCTTTTTGTCTGAGCACTTCCTGGGTTTTTCTTTGGCATTTAACACCAAGACACAAGACTCATTTTTCATTAAAGTTGCAAGACTTTCACTTTGCCCAGTTTCAAGTGGTGTAATTGATCTGTATTGGCTTCTTAAATAACCCAACTGGTGAAGGACACTCCAGCTTTAAATATTTCAGTGCTAGCTAGCAAATAGACTCCATTGCAATATGGCTCTGAAGGTCGTGTCCCATTGTTTCTTTTCTCTGCAAAACCCCCCCCTCCCCAATTTCTAAATCCTTTTTCTAGGTAATATGGAAAAGGCTGCCCCTAAAATTTCCACTCTTCCACTTCCTTCCTTTACAGAGTTCCGGGTGTTTATTAGAATCTCACACTCACAATTTTCCCAGCAGGGGCAATATGCTGATTGTTATTAATGATTCTAGCACCTTAGCGAGACATAAACACATGTGTTCACATTAGTTTAACTGAGCATATGCAACTGTCTGAAATAGCACCACTCGAGGGTTGTTAACCTCTTTAAGAGTAAAGCCAGGGTGGTTTGGGTGTGGACGGCTTTCAGGCAGCACCCAGAGCCTGAATTGCATAACCTGAAATGTGTAGCTATTTAAATGATAGGAATCTCAGTCTACTCTTTCTGGGACTATGCCAGCACCTTTACTTATCACAGGAGGTCAAAATAAGAACCATAAGCACAGTGAAGGAGAAAATAAACTAAAGGAAAAAAAGTCCTTTTCTACCCTGCTGGGGCGCCTGAGTAGAATTCCTGGAGCAGATTCTACCCACCCCACCCCCCACACCGTTCCATCTCAAGCCCCGAGAGTGTAACAGCCACAGTGAACTGTAGGCTTTGGGAGGGGACAGAGGAGCTGTACATCGCTGCCCTTTTTAAAGAACAAAAACCGGTGGGTGATTAAAAGGCAGAAAGGGCAAAAGGAGCGGGGTAGGAGAAAGGCGTGTGCAGGTGCAGCAGAGCATTACCTGAAATGGCAACAGATTGTTACCATTATCGGTCCGGAAAGCATTATCCTCCATCCAGGACTTGGAGGTGAGCGGGGCCGCTCGAGGGAACTTGGGCGGCGCTATCACATTGCTGGAGAAGGGCTTTTTGAGAGGCGAGATAGGGTTGAGCGGAGAAGGCACCCCGACGCCTACGCCCACGCCCACGCCAACAGCCCGGCGAGGGTCCCGTCCAGCCTGCAGGCCGCCCCACGGGTTAGACGGTGCGCTCCAGGCGGCGTTCACGCTTTGGTGCGTGTTCCAGCTGGACGAGGCCGATGAGGCGGCGGCTGCGGCAGCAGCGGCTGCAGCGGCTGAAGAGGAGGACGGCTTGCTGGTCATGATGGGCTGGTGGCCATAGGCCGCGGCAGCGCTCCTCTGCGCGTAGGGTGCCTGGCTGGGGCTGGCGGGCGACCGGCGCTGTTGCTGAGGCTGCGCCTGCGGGGGCTGTGCCGGCTGCTG
This sequence comes from Galagoides demidoff, assembly GCA_963574575.1. Classification (NCBI taxonomy): domain Eukaryota; kingdom Metazoa; phylum Chordata; class Mammalia; order Primates; family Galagidae; genus Galagoides; species Galagoides demidoff. The sequence goes on from CAUYQV010129386.1 coordinate 3,723, forward strand.
CGCCGGCGGCGGCGGGGGCTGTGCTGGCTGCGGCGCCGGCGGCTGCTGGTGGTGCTGGGTCTGCGCCAGGCCGATCTGCGGGGAGAAGGTGCCTCCGAAGACTGGGTTGACATGGTGCGGGAAGTTCTGGAAGAGCATGGTCCCGTTGACTGGGGTAATCCCCTGGAAGAAGCTGTCCTCTACCGCGTTCGAGGTGCCCGTTGACCAGGTGCTGCCGAAGGACGGTGACAGCGAAGCGCCCGGTGCCGCGGGCTCCTGAGGCGGCGGCGGCTGCTGAGGTGGCTGATGGAAACTCAAGCCCGGCAGGAGCGGCGATTCCATCTGCATCTTGTCCGGGCAGTTGGAGGCCGGCGGGGCCGCGGCGGGGCTAAGGGCCGGCACTGCGCTGCTGTCCTCCGGCTTTGGGGTCTCTGAAGAGAGGGGCGTGGACGGGGCTTCGGCTGCGCTGGGCTCGGGTTGGGGCTGCTGCTGCCGCTGCTGCTGGGGCTGGAGCTGGGTTTTGCTTTTGTCCATCAGTAAATCATCCTGCATGGTTTGCGCAGCTGAAACGGGAAAAGAGAGAGACGCGTTATTGTCAGTGTGATGATCATTAATGCCCCTCGCTGAAGCGGGCGGGTGTTTTACTTGCGAAAATCCAGTGCCACTGCTACCAGCCAATTGCAATGCAAATCCATAATCTCCCATTTAGAAGAACAGGTCGGGCTGGGGGTGGGAGGAGGCTGGCGCAAGGTCTCTAAAAATACAGTGAGAGCTTCTTCACCCTTTCTGATGTCTTGGTTCCTTTTCTGTATTAGTGAGAGATGTGCTTGTAAGACAGAAAAGACAGCAATTTCGCCACGTCTCTTTTTCCCTTCACCGGAACTCCGAGCATTCACCCCGCAATAAGAAACTGATTCTGGTTCCTGTTTTTTCCCAAGCACCACCCTCCCCCAGTTATTTGCATACGTCAATAAATACTGCTGCGTCCTTCAGCAAGGTTAAAAAGACACTGCACACACGACCCTTTTTTCCCCTCGCTTCCCGAGCTCGAGCTTTGAAAAAAACAGTCCTAGCCCTCTTGATTAGCAAACTGCTTTCTTGCGTTGATAATTGTTTCATTTAGCAGCAGCGAACCACAAGGGAGGAAATCCTTGGCATTTGTTAGAAGGACTCGGCTGCACAATCATTCTCTGGCCTCCCAGTAGCTGCAGCTACTCCATTTTGTTAGGAGACAGAAAAAAAAAAGTGTTTTAAAGGGGTAAAAACCTACTGAAACGTTTGGCAGTGTTTGCTTCTTTTTATTCTCAGGATTACGGTTTTTATGTTTATTCTTTAATTTTCTTGTCTCCAATTCTGGCTCACAAGAGATTTCTTGGCATTTCAGTGCTTCAGGTCTCAACAGGAGCCTGAGAATTTCTCTGCAGAGTGGAGAAATGCTTCTGGTTCGATTTAAGGGGTGTGTGTGTAAGAGAGAGAAAGAGAGAAAATCTGTGAGATGGTGTGGGGGTGGGGCTTTACAAAAATCCCTTGGAGACTTAAGTAGACAGTCAAGATAATTCTGGACTTGCCAGATTTTGGTTTTTTGAATCCTCCTGCTGCCTTGGTCACAAGACTTAAGCAAATTTAGAATCCATTCTCTTATCACTAGTATTAGCAGTGAAAGACTATGGTTTAAAGACCCTGAATTACCATATGCTAGCAAAAATGTTAAAAATAGAAGAGTACAAAGTCCCAAATTCTCATACATTGTAATTATAGTGCCTTGCCATCACTGCTTCATTTAACCATATAAGGAGTGTATGGTATTTTCCATTTCGCATAGAAGGGCTATATTCACCTCTGCCATACGCCTGTTTTCTTATTCAAGGATGAAAATTAGTAATCACTCAGAACCTAGAGATTTCCATACATATAATTATCATTGAGTTAGCTTGTCCCTTAGAATATGTTAATTACTTTAAACATATGAATATTACAGTGCTGAGACCCTGAAAACAAATATTTTGAAATGCTAAAGGAACATATGACAGAACATACAATTATTTTTAGGTGATGATTCAGTATAATTGCAACAAAATTGCAACAAAGTTATTAAAATATTTAATGTAGTTAATTAACTCAGATACTTGGAGAAGCATCTTTCTCAGGACACTTGTAAAAGGGCATTCAGATACAAAAGCTCTACTAATTATCCTCATGATAATAACTATTGTAAAATAAATGTATTAGAAAATGGAGACATTACTGCTCTTAGCTATTAAGCAAAAAATATTAGAACAAGAAATTAGGTTAAGAGTAGTTTCTGTTTTTAAAGAGTATCATTAAAATGGTTCATTGATACCTTTCATTTCAAAGTTTCATACACAAAACAGTGGGCTCAAGAAATGCTTCACAGCTACCTTACTCTCTATTCCTCACTCCATAGCCTTCTCCCTCACTCCAAGGAAAAAACCCAGCCCTATATAATATACATCACAGATTGCCAGCTACTACTAATAAAAGCTACTTAAGATTGCTTCATGTTCCCCAGTTCCCTTGGTCTAAAACAATGGCTTTGATCAATATTATAAAATACAATGTAACAGGCAGCAAAGCTTGCATTCCGACAGCACAAAGTTCTATTGCATCCAAAGAAGATGGTCATAAAAGAGACATTTTCATACTTGGTTGAAACAGTGCTGCAGTAAACCATTATAATCTGGGATTTCCAGTCACTTCCAGTAAACTAGAATTATCTTTATAATAGCCACATCATCATGGCTGAAAAAAGCACTTGGTTGTAATTTTAATATCACTCTGTTTTTCTGGTTGCTTGTATCAATGTTTTTTGTCAATGCCTTCAGTTTAAACTACATGCTCTTAGTGGAAAATTTAATTTTGTACTACAGCATAAAAGCCAAAAAGCTGGGCTCCTAACATTTTATAATTGCAGTAATTAATGGTAACACATTCGTTAAAATTTTAAAATATTATACCAGGAACACCCATTTCTCTTAACACTCCTTAAATAAATAAATTTCACTTTCTGCATTAAATTCACTCTGTCAAGGTCAAGACCCACCTTTAATAAATAAATAATATTCTTTTAAACAAAAAGTAAGCAGTAGATTAAAATAAAATTTATGAATGCAATATGTAATGTCTCTCAGTAGCAGCCTGAATAGTTTTTTGGTGGGTTTTTTTTTTTTTCTTGCTTATTTACAGCAAAGTCTGAGAAATAGATACCTCCTTCCCCTCCCCCACCACGCACACAATAGATATTCTTTTACATGCAATAACCCAATTTCAAGTAACAAATTCTTAGTAGCAGTTACCTTTGAGTGTCCAGTTTTTAAGGATCGATAAAATTTAAAAGTGTGCAGTAATTATTTTCTTCTTTCAGGTTGATTGTGTGACCGCTCTGGCAAAAGCACTTTGACAACTGTAAGAAGAGAGGGCATGCGCACACAGGGAACTGTGGGGGCTGAAGTCCTTCGCAAGGTACTCTGACTTCAGCACGTTCATCCAGGAAAGGAGGAAGGCTCGAAAATACAGATTCTAAGAGGAAGAGGTTGTGCTCCGACTGCATTATATCCTCCTAAGCAATGTAAACCACGAGTTCTTGGAATGAAGGAAGAGGGAGATAATCTGGTTTATCAACTTGATTTAGGAAGCCAGGTTAAAAGAGAAACTGGATTGTAGGACTCAGAATAAATAAACCCAGCAGAGCTACCTTAAATGGTATTAGAATTGTAATGACAGGATAGCCAGCAAGAGGAACCCTACTAGAAAAAAATAAGATTGAGCTCAAGAAAAATAAGCAAGGGAGGGGGAAACTACTAGAGAATGTCAGACACTTAAAATCTGACACACTTTAAAAAAAAAAACACTTTAATATAGAATTAAAAATACCTTAACATAAATGTAGTATTAACCTTGGAGATCAGGTAAAAATAGATTTTAGTCACAAATTTCTGACGTCCACCCAGATTTCTTTGTATTTGAGTTTTCAGTTGGAGGTATCATTCACTTATTTTAAGATTGTATTTGATACGATCTGAATCAACTCACCTCCTTGTTTTTCCCTGTCAAAATGAAAAGTTACTTTGCATTATTCATACATTGATTAATCAAATAAAATTAAACTCATACTAAAATAATATTTGGTGAAATATTTAAAAATAACTGGACATGTTCAGTGTTTCACTATATAGGATAGAGACTTAAGACAAAAGGTAGGCTCGGCACCTGTGGCTCAAGTGGCTAAGGCGCCAGCCAGGTACACCCAAGGTGGTGGGTTCGAATCCAGCCCGGCCCACCAAAACAACAATGATGGCTGCAACCAAAAAATAGCCGGGCGTTGTGGCAGGCACCTATGGTCCCAGCTACTTGGGAGGCTGAGGCAGGAGACTCACTTGAGCCCAGGAGTTGGAGGTTGCTGTGAGCTTTGATGCCACAGTACTCTACCCAGGGGGACAGCTTGAGGCTCTGTCTCAAAAAAAAAAAAAAAAATTTTTTTTTTTGTATGCTTTTTCCCATTTTAATCTTATGATTCCAAGGCTGGAATCACCACATATTAACACCAACTGTTATTATCTATGCTTTCTGAAAGCTATAGTTCAAGAACTGGTTTGTTCACAAAGGCATATGATAATATTTCTTGGTGGGCTTTGGTTCAGTACCATTCACCCAAGGGGGTTCAGAGTAAATGTCACTTGATGACTACGGTGATTGAACTTTGAACTGAAAATGTTAAGCATCATTTAAAACTGTCTTAATTTTCTATTTACCTTATTTACTAATTAGAATTAAAATATTACCAGAAACTACTAACTGGCAACATTTAGTAGTCTTTTGTTTTGCTTTTGTCTTTGTTTCTAGTTATTTCTAAGGAAAAAAAACAAAACTAACAATTTAAGAAGAATCATTTTAAATGAATCTGCCAAGAGATCTGTATAAAATAACAAATGCTTACTTATTACTACTGTGATTTTAACTTATATTCTCCATTTTTTTTCTCTTCCTCTGTCCTAAAGAAAGCTTCCCATCTGTCAAGGTATTGTATTCACCATTTTCATTCCAGAGTTTGCAATGATCAACTTAAGGTTAAACTTAACTCCTGAAGACTTTACCAACCTATCTAACTTCTCCCACATTTTCAAGTACTCTAAATTTAAAAAGAAAAAAGGCCAGACATGGTAGCTCAGACCTATAATCCTACCACTTTGGGAGGCCAAGGAGGGTGGAGGGCGGATCGCTTGAGACCAGTCTAAGCAAGAGAAAGGCCCCATCTTTACTAAAACAGAAAAACTAGTGGTGGGTGCCTGTAGTCCCAGCTACTTAGGAGGCTGACACAGAAGAATCTCTTGAGTCCAAGAGTCTGAGGTTGCTATGAGCTATGATGCCGTAGCACTCTACCCAGGGTGGCAGAGTGAGACAATGTCTCAAAAAATAAAATCATAGAAATAAAACACTCAGGGGCAGTACCTATGGCTCAGTGAGTGGGATGCCGGCCCAGATACCAAGGGTGGTGGGTTTGAACCCAGCCCCAGCCAAACTACAACAACAACAACAAAAAATAGCCAGAGTTGTGGCGGGTGCCTGTAATTCCAGCTACTCAGGAGGCCGAAGCAGGAGAATCCCTAAGCCCAGGAGCTGGAGGTTGCTGTGAGCTATGATGCTACTGCACTCTACTGAGGGTGACAAAGTGAGACTGTCTCAAAAAAAAAAAAAAAAAGAAAGAAAGCACTCATAAAAAATCCTTATAGCTTAAATAAATAAACTTTTTTAATTATTTGAAATTAGCGTGTTAGGATTTTATCAGTAAAGTAGAAATGTTTAAGTTATTTAGTTGTGATTAAAATTGTTTACTTGGGCAACTATTAGATTATTATCCACTTGGTTTCAAGTGCAGGTATACTAATAAATGACACCATGGAGAAAGATAAACTTTGATCCTCACCCTTTATAAATCATTATTAATAATAAATTAGTTACAGTACTGCCCATATTTCATTAAATTGTATTATATTTGAAAATAAACTAGGGCTGACTAGGGCTGACTTCAATAGCTCACACCTATAATCTCATTACTTTGGGAGGCTGAGGTGGGAAGATCACTTGGGGCCAAAAGTTTAAGATGAGCTTGAGCAAGATCTTGTCTCTAAATACATATAAAAATTAGCCAGGTGTTATAGCACCTGTAGTCCCAGGAGGCTGAGGCAGGAGTATGGCTTGAGCCTAGGAGTTCAAGGCTGCAGTATGTTATGATCATGCCACTGCATCCCAACCTGGACAACAGAGCAAGGCCCTACCTCAAAAAAAAAAAAAAAGGCCAGGTGTGGTTGCTCACACCTGTAATCTTAGCACTCTGGGAGATTGAGGCAGGTGGATTGCTTGAGCTCATGAGTTGGAGACCAGCCTGAGCCACAGCAAGACCAGGTCTCTAAAAATAGTCGGGCATTGTGGCTGGTGCCTGTAGTCCCAGCTACTCGGGAGGCTGAGGCAAGAGGATCACTTGAGCCCAACTGTTTGAGGTTGCTGTGAGCTGTGACGCCACAGCACTCTACCAGGGGCAACAAAATGAGACTCTGTCTCAAAAAAAAAAAGAAAAAAGAAAATGACTGAAACATAAATACAAAGGTATAAATACATACCAAGCAAATAAATTATAAAAGTACCCTCAATAAGGACAAAGCCCTTCTCTACTAAAATCCTATTTTTCACTTAACCATAAAGGAGGCACTTTCGAAATTTTATCTTCAGGTCACAGAGCTTAACCATACCTCATTTTGAACAGTCTTAAAAGGTTGTAAAAAGAATTTAAAGAGTTTACTCACTGCACTGTACAGTCATCTTTCAGTATGTTGCAGGACTGGTTGGTTCTAGGATCCCCAACTAGTGCTCAAGTCCCTCATATAAAAAGGTATAGTATTTGCATATGACTTATGTACATCTTCCAGTACAGTTTAAATCATCTCTAGACTACTTATACTTAATGTAATATAAATATTATACAAATAGTTGTTATACTGAACTGTTTAGAGAATAATGACAAGAAAAATAGTCTGTACAAATTCAATACAGATGCATCCCTCCATTTTTTCCAAATATTTTTGATCTGCAATTGGTTGAATCAATCAATGGATGTGGAACCCACAGATAAGGAGGGCTGACTGTAATAGGTCAAATACATCATTGTGAGCTTCCTTCCTTCCCTACTTTTATCTCTAGCATAGTGCTTATCTTGAGTAACTGGTAGTTTCTTCCTGCATGTTTTCTGAATAAATGGATAAATGTATAGGTATATAAAGCATAGTTTTTGATTACCTAAGAGCAATTATTTTTCTATCAGCTGCAAGAATGGATAGGAAGGGAAATGGTATAAAATAAATCATCTTGGCGTTTGTGATATTCAGTAATATGCCGATCACTTGATTATTGTCACGAAATAATAGACACACACTTTACCCCCTCCACAAAAATTGATTCTTCAAGTCACAGTAGCCACTCTGAGTTAAGTCCAGTGGGTGTTTTGTCAGGTTTCATCTTGCTTGACCTTGCAGCAACATTGACTTAACTGACCACACTTACTGGATATACACTGATACATTGCATTAACAATGTTTCGGTCAATAACAGGCTGCATATGTGATGGTGGTCTCATGAGATTAGAATGGAGCTGAAAAATTCCTATCACCTCCTGACATAGTAGCTGTAGGGAGGTCACAGCTGTTCTAAAGTCACAGTGAAACACATTACTGACATGACTGTGGTGATGCTGGTGTAAACAACTCTACTGCACTGCCAGTTGTATAAAATTATAGCACATATAATTATATACACTACATAATAACAATAAACAACTGTTACAGTTTATTTATTGTACTTTATTTTTATCATTATTTTAGAATATATTCCTCTTATTAATTAAAAAATGTTAAAAGTTTCAACATCATAATGACTTCAAATCTCTTTAAGTTAACCTAGAGGTTTTAAGATCTAAATACAAACAATAAGATTATTTTATTTTGAATCTTCTCATGTTACACTATGGTGCTGCCATTTGCTCTAGTCTTACCAGTAGCATAGGAACATTTTTTCTACATATAAAACTTGCTTAATTCTTATTGATTATATACCTAAATATTTTGTTATATTTATTGCTGTCATAAAGGGAGATTTTCAGTCTTTGTACTTTCTATTAGTGTACTGAATTATTTTATTAATTGTGCTTATACGTTAGTCAGATTGCCTTTGGTTCTGGAGAGATAAAAACAAAATAACCTGCTTATAATTATAATTTCACCTCCTTCTTTCCAATTTGTATACCTGTATTTTCTTTTCTTGCTTAACTGCTTTGCATAAAGCTAAATAAAAAGAAAAAAATGTTTAAAAGTTAACTATAAAATAGCCTAAAGCAAATCCTTTAGGAGGTATACCAGAAGAAGTCATTATTATTTTAAGAGATATGAGATATAAGCGCTCTAAACATCTTACTGCCCCAGGAAAACTTCCAGTGGGACAACATGGAGGTGGAAGACAGTGATACTGATAATACTGACCTTAAAAATTTTTTAAAGAGATAAAAGCTTATAGAGTAAGAATACTTTGCATAGCTATACAATATATTTGTGTTTTAAGCTATTACAAGAGTAAAAAAGTTTTTAAAAATTAAAAAGTTTATAAATTAGTCCTGGTACAGTGGCTCACACCTGTAATCCTAGCACTCTAGGAGGCCAAGGAGGGTGGATTGCCTGAGCTCAGCCTGAGCTCAGGAGTTCGAGACCAGCCTGAGCAAGAGTGAGAGCCCTGGTTCTAAAAATAGCCAGGCACGGTGGCAGGCACCTTGTAGTCCCAGTTACCAGGGATGCTGAGGCAACAGAATCAATCACTTTGAACCCAAGAGTTTGAGCCCATCACACTCTACTGAAGGTGACAAAGTAAGACTCTATCTCAAAAAAAAAAGTTTATAAACTAAAAATGTTACAGCAAAGCCAGATGCAGTGTCTCACGCCTATAATCCTAGCAGGCTGGGAGGCCAAGTAGGTGGATTGCTTGAGCTCAGGAGTTGGAGACCAGCCTGAACAAGAGTAAGATTCTCTCTCTAGTAAAAATAGAAAAACTGGTGGTGCCCATACTCAGTGGGTAGAGTGCTGGCTACATACACTGAGGCCGGTGGGTTCGAACCCAGCCCAGGCCAGCTAAAACCACAATGACAACCGCAACAACAACAAAGTTAGGCATTGTGGTGGGCGCCTGTACTCCTAGCTGCTTGGGAGGCTGAGGCAGGAGAATCACTTGAACCCAAAAGTTTGAGGTTGCTGCGAACTGTGACACCCTGGCACTCTACCCAGGGCGATAGCTTGAGACTGTCTCAAAAAAAAAAGGGAGGCGTGGCACCTGTGGCTCAGTGGGTAGGGCACTTGCCCCATATACCGAGAGTGGCGGGTTCAAACCCAGCCCTGGCCAAACTGCAACAACAAAAAAAAAAAATAGCCAGGCATTGTAGCAGGTGCCTGTAGTCCCAGCTATGCAGGAGGCTGAGGCAAGAGAATCGCCTAAGCCCGAGAGTTGGAGGTTGCTGTGAGCTGGGATGCCACCGCACTCTAACAAGAGCAATAAAGTGAAACCCTGTCTCAAAAAAAAAAAAAAAAGATAAAAATAGAAAAATTAGCTGGGCTTCGTGGTAGGCACCTATAATCTTAGCTCCTCAGAAGGCGTAGACAAGAGGATTGCTCAAGCCCAAAAGTGTGAGGTTGCTGTAAGCTATGATACCCAGGTACTCTACCCAGGGTGACAGAGATGCTGTCTCCAAAAAAAAAAAAAAAAAAGTTACAGCAAACTAAGGTTACTGTATTATTAAAGGAAGAAAAAATGTTTTAATAGGCTTGGCGCCCAGAACACAGTGGTTACAGCTCTAGCCACATACACCAAGGCTAGCAGGTTCCAACCCAGCCCAGGCCAACTAAGCAACAATAACTGCAACAGAAAAATAGCTGGGCATTGGCTCGGCGCCTGTGGCTCAAGTGGCTAGGGCGCCAGCCACATACACCTAAGGTGGCGGGTTCGAATCCAGCCCAGGCCTGCCAAAAAACAACAATGGCTGCAACTAAAAAATGGCCGGGCATTGTGGCAGGCGCCTGTGGTCCCGACTACTTGGGAGCCTGAGGCAGGAGACTCACTTAAACCCAGGAGTTGGAGATTGCTGTGAGCTGTGAAGCCACAGCGCTCTACCCAGGGGGACAGCTTGAGGCTCTGTCTCAAAAAAAAAAAAAAATAGCTGGGCATTGTGATGGGCACTTGTAGTCCCAGCTACTTGGGATGCTGAGGCAAGAGAATAACTTAAGCCCAAAAGTTGGAGGTTGCTGTGAGCTGTGATGCCACCACACTCTACTGAGAGCGACATAGTGAGACTCTGTCTCAAAAAAAAAAAATGTTTTAATAAATTTGGTGTAGCCTGCGTGTATAGCATATAAAGTCTATAGCAGTGTACAATAATACCCTAGGCCTTCATAGTCATTCACCATTCACTTACTCAGCATCTTCCAGTCCTGCATGCTCCATTCATGGTTAAATGTTCTTTACAGGTACACTGCTTTTTATCTTTTAGTCCGTATTTTTACTGTACCTTTCCTATGTTTAGATACACAAATACTTGCCATTGTGTTACAGCTGCCTACAGTATTCAGTATAGTAACATGCTGTACATGTTTGTAGCCCAGGAGCAATCGGTTATACTATATAGCCTAAGTATATAGTAGGCTGTACCATCTAGGTTTGTGAAAGTACTCTGCAATGGCTGCACAACAATGAAATCACCTAATTATGCATTTTTCACAGCATATCCCTGTTGCCATTAAGTAATGCATGACTATATCTTCTGCCCTTTTCCTCCTTCCTTCATGCTGTACCTTCTTGGCATTTACAGTTGGGTTGTGCTATCTCTCTCAGTCTTCTCTGCCAACTGACTTTAAATATTGAGTTCCTTGGGTCCCCATCCTAGGCCCTCTTTTCATCTCACCCTATATAAGTGACTTTCCCAACTTTAAGGAAAGGACCACACTTATCTTACTGACAGCTATATTCCCAACAACTATCACTGTGCCTAGCAAACAATAAATAGGAATTCAGTAAATATTGAATTAAAATTACATTTATATCCAAAGCACTAAAACTGCTAAGATAATCTGCATGGCAACAAACAAACCTAGAGGACTTATGCTAACAAATATCAAGACCTATTGTAAAGCTATAATAGACTGTGTAGTGACTGGCATAAGAATAAGCTAATACACAAATGGAACAAAATAAAAAGTCTAGAAACATTCATATATGTATGATCACATATGTATTATGAATTATGAAAATAGGAACTAACACTACAGTAATGAAAAGATGGTCTTCTCAACAAAGGGTAGTGGAGTCAACTGAATATCCATATAGCAAAAAAGAGATCTTTTGTTTCTTTTCAAAAAAGAGATCTTTACCCTTATAACACCATACACAAAAATCAATTCCAGACAGAAATATCTGGCTCGGCGCCTGTGGCTCAATCAGCTAAGGCGCCAGCCACGTACACCTAAGGTGGAGGGTTCGAATCCCCAGCCTGGGCCTGCCAAACAACAATGATGGCTGCAACCAAAAAACGGCCGGGCATTGTGGCGGGCGCCTGTGGTCCCAGCTACTTGGGAGGCGGAGGCAGGAGACTCACTTGAGCCCAGGAGTTGGAGGTTGCTATGAGCTGTGATGCCATGGCACTCTACCCAGGGGGATAGCTTGAGGCTCTGTCTCAA
>CAUYQV010129387.1:0-16627 GCA_963574575.1 Galagoides demidoff
TCTCTAAGTGTTCTCCAGATGTCTTTCCAAAAGGAACATATTAGTTTACATTCCCACCAGCAGTGTAGGAGTGTTCCCTTTTCTCCACATCCACGCCAGCATCTCTGGTTTTGGGATTTTGTGATATGGGCTAATCTCACTTAGTAGTTCTTAGAACAGTTTTCTAAAATTCTGTGATGTGGAAGTCGATAGTAGTAACATCCAAGTGGCACATTAGAGTTTCTCCTCTTCATAAAAAGTGATTGATGGAGCTGAAGTTGAGATTAGGTGCAAGTTTGCACCTGTCTTTAAGTCCCGTCAAGAAGGAATTAGGAGAGTGGTAAGAATGAAGATTCAGAAACAACCTGAGAAGTGGCTACTTCAATCTTTGAAAAATGCTTTATCAGAAAAGAAAAAAATTATGTCACTGCCTAGAGTAAGTTATACTTAATGTGATGTTTAAGCTAACAGGGTAAACGGCAGGGGGGGGGGAAATAAAAAAAAACCTTTAAAAACACATTTGTTTGACTACATAGCTAATAAATTTCCACTAGTCCAGTCCAATACCTTTATCATCATGGGGACCTTTTGTCAATAGGAAAGGAACATCTGTGTGTTTGTGTATTTGTTACAAGTATGTCTGTTTTAAAGACTGTGTAAAAACAGAAACACATTTTGTATTTCTAACTGCTTATTCTAAAACCAGTCTATAGTAGGGAAAATAGGTGGAAAGTTGGCCCAGCACAGTGCTGTATCAGAGTTGAATGATTACAGTTTAGCTGCTAAGACTTCTGTTTGATGCCTTTACATCAATAACATTCCTAGTCCCTCCTGAGAGATGAAAGACATTAGAACCTGGGTGCTTGGGGGTGATCCCGGTGTAAATCATGTGTCCACGTGTTTTTTGGATCAATATAAACATTTAACATGCACATAAATAGCTAACTACTACATATTCCAGTTAGGTACAGAATATTTTGTCCCCAGATAATAAATGGGCACAATTTGCTCAATATAATACATTTGCCACGTGTCCTGTTGTGCAGTAGACACAAGTGTGAGTCACCTGCAGTTTCTGTCTTCAGGTGGTTTGTAATTTGGGTAGAGGTGGTAGGATGACTTGGGTTCCTGAGAGGCACAGTGGAGGGAGCCGCCTTGACCCTGTCCATGTCCTTGCCTTGCACCCTGGCTTTAGGTTTCACAGGACATCTTGCTTTGTCAGCTACCTCAAATTCTATTAGGAAACAGTCAGTAGAATGAGACGATATGTTCTTTTTTTTTTTAAGTAAAGAGGGAAACGTACCATGGGGTTGGGAGGAAGAGCGTCTGAGATGGCTCTCAAGGGAGGATAGGATGTCTGCCGATTTGGGGAAGGAAGTCAGGGGTGGAAAAGCATCGATCGCATTTACAGAGCAGCGGGCGGCCCTGGTGCGCAGAGACTGTTAGAACACGAGCTGGAGAGGTCAGACTGAGAGGAGCATGTTTATCTCAACTGTTCTGAAGCAGCTTTCAAAAAGATGTCCACTTTCAATCTTGCGAAAGCAGTTTTTCCTAGGTTAATCGCTATTTGAGCTCTGACCATTACAGGTAGTTGAGGAAAGAGTGAACCAGCGGGGTCTGAAATTCCCCAGACATTTCATTTCCTCGTCGGTATTACTTGCTTGTTCCTCTGCTCTGACTCTACTTCTTTTTTGCGCCCCTCGTGCTCCATCACCTACTTTCTCTGCAGGGTGATGAGGCCCTGAGGACTTAGATTTTCTCGGTTTACATTGCTTCCCCACAGTGCTAGCAATGTTTGCGATCCCGTTACCCGCATCTTCGCCCATGTGGACTTTTCAGAACTTTGCAGCCGTGATTGTTCTTCTCCCTTAGTGTGTGTGGCTCCCCAGAAGAAGATCAGCCAGCAGGCCAGTGATGTCTGAAGGTCATGCTGACTAGTAATCGTTACTGGGCGTATGTTAGTACGTTGGTTAGGCTGAGATTAATTGCCAGCCTTCTCTGGCTAACTTGTCAAAAGCATTTGGATACTAACAGGAAAACTTTAAAAAAAAATTTATCTAATTCATTTGCATTGATATTTAAAGCTTGTCAAAATCATGTCTTAATGATTCTAGATTGTATGTACGTAATGTGTCCCAGATTAATGAAACATACATGTTAGGATTTTACCTTTAATTGTGCTTCCTTGTATGTATTACGTGTATGAGGTTCTTGCCGGCTTTGATACGTCTTTGGCTTTTCATAAGCTTTATATTCTGATAGAAAACATTACACAGGCTATAAACGGGCTCTCCAGAGTGTTCCTTTCTTCCTGAACAGCAGCCAGAATAGGTTGCTGAACTTGGGTGTTGATAAGGCCAAATTGTAGGGAGAAAGTCTAGCTATAGATCTGAGTAAGAAGACACACACACACACACACACACACACACATGCGCGCTGCTTTTTGAGTGTCAGTGTCGACTTGCAGGCGTGTGCGAGTTCGGTGGTTTGCCCGTCTGTATCATTTCTCCTGGAATGACAGCTTAACAGTTTTCCTGGTTGGATTGTGTTAAAATCTTTAAAGGCTATGTTCACTAAAACATATGTCTAACATTTGGGCAGCCAGAGCCTGCTCCGTCGTTTTAACGGAGTGTAACTTAGCAGCTCTTTTATTATGGCAGATATCTCGCTGTTAAAGCTACGTTAAAATTTCACCCGTCAGGAGCCTACCATTTCATGATTGTATTGTTCTGAGATGTGTGGAAGTTGTGTGTACTTTTGCACTATCTTAAAAAGGAATTTTGTGAAGAAGGCCATAACATATGAAAATTAAAAGAGAACACACATAACAGTTAAACAGCTCATCTTAACAGTTTTCATCTAGTTAACTTGAGAGTCTGCTGTGTTCAGGACATTTCACTAGACGTCCTGCACACAGAACTTTAACTTATGGCCATTAATAAGGACATGGGTAGGAAATGGGTAATGGGGGAAAGCCCTCAGGAGGCCAAACAAGACGTAAGTCACCTTCGAGGTTCTATCGCCATGATATGTCTGTTCAGGGCAATGCTACATGTTCAGTGCTGGGACTTTGGTCACCCCTGTTAGGGGGACGACTAATTAAAGTGGTGAGAAAACTCGCTGCTTTTCAGGACCCTTCTGTAAGTTTTCTTGACAAATCTACAGTCTTTGTGGGGTACAAAGTCCTTTTGTTTTTGGTAGAAGACTCAGAGGACAGTTACCTAGTCCTGAGCTTTAACTGGCTTGGCTTTTGTTGGTGCCATTTGTCACCTTTAACTCACTGGTCTTCTTTCTGCCATGGGCTGGAGTCCAGGAGCAGGGCTTTGTGGTAAAAAGTTGGAGCAGCTGATACTGGAAAATCCAGCCTTCTGTGATCTTTCCTGGCTTGGTAGGTTCAGACACTTTTAATTTTTTTCAAGAGGAAACATGGATTTATCGCAGAAGAAAACCTGAAAACTCTAAAGAATATTTTCTTCCAAAGAAAGTATTATCAGTGTTTATACTTATTTGTTTTTAAAATGTTGATGACTATGTCCATTGAAGAACACTGTATTAATTTTTACCCTCTAAGTACATCAAAATGCTAAATTTGGTGAGGGAAACTTCCTGGCAGTTGCGTATTATTTTTTTTTTTGTCTACGTACATGAACATTAAAAGCCTATTGAAGTTGACAAAATTGGTACTTTAATTAGAATAACTAATTGAACCACAAAGAATAGACAGAGCAACATTTTCTTCACTTTTTTTTACATTTGTGGCAATTTCATTTTCACAATATTAACAAAATAGTATAGTAAAGCAATCTTAGAAATTTTAGTAAATTGAAATTCTGAATGACAAAAAGCTTGTACGAAATGGAATTTCTACTACACCTCACAGAACAGTGTTCCCAGACAGTTTAGTGCATGTTAATTCTTTGACAGTGTGACTGGAAGTTTCTATGGTTTTCAGCTGGGAGCCCGGCACACAGAGACCTTTCCCACAGTCCCCGTTTGGGTTTATGGCGTCACTTTTGAGCTCTCTCTTCCTGCTACCCTGTTTCTCTTTCACTTATTTGCAGACAAGGGGTGATTTCCACAAACTCAAAGCGTTTTCCTTGTGCCTACCCTCTGTTTCTTGGTGTTTATGAAATTTCTGGAATTCTTTCCGTATCTGTCCGTGTAACTCCGTCTGAGAACACAGGTTTTTGAAGCACAGCCACAGAGTTGTTGAAGACCTTGAGCTGCTGATGCCGGGAGGGACTTCTCGCTTTGTCTCATGTCCAGGGCTTTGAGGTCAAGTGATGCGCTGGACGTGACCCTGGTGTGCGGTGGATCAGCAGGGTGGGCCGGAGAGACTGACGCTGCGTGTCTGTTGTGTTCTTGCTGCTGGGGTGGGGGTCTCAGGAGTCCCGTGTTCCTGGAGCTCGTCCTGGGATAAAGCATCACTGTGCTCTCTGAGAAAATTGTGACTGCAAAATACACGTGCTTGTTACCTTCAGCCTATTCAAGGGCTTTCCTCTTTAATTTTTAGATTTATTCAGACTACTTTCAATGATCTAAAAACACACAATGTAAAAAGACCCTTTCTCATACTTTCAGTTAAAAAGGAATCTTTCAGGACTGTTTACACATGTTCTCTCAACATACACATTGAAAAGATATTTTTCTTGGTGTCCCCACCAAGATGATTTTTCATAAAAATGAAACTGTCTTGTTGTGCGGTTTGCTGATTTTGCCCCTTATCATGGGCATCTTCCCAGATCCTTGGTCTTTTTCATGGCTGCATAATATGTTACCACCTTGCTGTGTGCTGGTGTGTTTAGCCCTTCCCTGGCTGAGGGACAGTGAGGTCTTGGGATTCATCTGCTCACACATCATCCTGCATGAACCCCACGGAGTGGATGCTTTTGTCCTGGGTCATGTGGGCTTAGTTTCTCTGCTCTACGGCAGGCAGCAAGCATAGGTGTTTTCCCTTTTTTTTTGTTGATTCAGGGATCATTCTGAAGATTGGCATTTGGTCTTGGATAGCATGAGCTCAGATGAAAAGCACTAGTTTGGTTGTGTGGGGTTTTAGGGTAATGGCATTTTTATATAAGTTTCTAATTTCTACCTGCTGGAAATTTGATGCACCATCTAGCATGATGGATTTTGGCGCTCAGCCTTAGATACTTTTATGTGGCAGAATTCTTGGTTTCATAGCTATGAGAAAGGTCTGATTTTTAAACCTGGTGTGTTTTCCTCCCTCTTGGTTATTCTTAAAGTGAACATCTTTGAGAGAGTATTTTGAAAATATATTTTGTGTGTGGGTGATTATGGAAAATTGTCTCTTTATGGTTTTCTATCCAGGTGCATTGAAGTTTAACGTGTGACTTTTACCAATGGCATAATGAATCCCAGTCATAGAAAGATAAATATGAACATCCCCGGGTTAGCGTTCCCCTGGGGTGGGCTGGCGTTCATTAAGGTGCTCATCAGATTTTGTTTTCTTCAGTCACTATTTGCCTAAGTGATGTAGTCACTTATCTTTGTCACGGCTTTTGGCCGCGTCTTGGAGATTAACATCTGCTGCCTGAAATTGCTTCATACTTTTAAAATTCAGAACTGTAATTACCTCGAATGGATGAAATATTTCATCTTAATGTCTATTTTTGTTTGGGAGATTTTATATTCCCGAAATGTTAACAGATTTTAAGAAAGGTAATATCAGTTTATTAGAAATTTAGAGACAGAATTATTACCACTTCTCTTTGGTAATATGGTAATTGGTCAACATTTCTCAAGCAATGACTTGCTGTTGATTTTAATAGTTTTTACCTGCCAACACAGCTGGAATCCTATGATGTCACAGCTGTGCTTTTCAATTTAATGTTATACTGAGTATATGGTGCACAGTGTGGAGAAGGGCACGAAACCACTGTTAGATGCGTCCTGACTGCCTCTGACGCCTGGACGTGAGAATGCAGCGTGTCACCAGCCGGCTTCCCTGCGTGGGCTGAGAGGACTTTGGGTTTTACTCTTGTGGGTTCCTAGGAGCTTGAACTTTTCCTTTGCTGTATAGTTTTGACGTGCTGTTTTGTGTTTTCCTTTTCCACAAAATGATTATTTCCTAAGACCATTGTTATTTATATGCAAAAATGCCCCCAAATGAACGCAAACAGTTTGGCTCTTAAAGTAATATGAAGAAAAATATCGATACTGCGATATTAAATGTAAAATATTAACTCAGTCTATAACACAAATATATCTTATAATAATGAGTGTGTATTTAAAATCACATGGATGGAATCACAGATCTCATTTTTTCCTTTTCTACAGGGATTATAAACTATACTGCAAAAAATTGTTTCAAGTACCAAAATAAGTTGACTGGTCTCTTAAAAGGGAATTGTAATTTACTTGGTGTAGAATTGAATCACTGATTTGAATACCGCTTGTTGAATTGAAGTATTTTTATGACTGAATTAAAGCGGCCATCGTGTGCTTGAAATACATTTCCTGTCCAACACCAGGCTTTGCTTCTCTCTTTCAGTCTGTGATCAAAACAGGACGTCTGCTCATCAGTCACGAGGCTCCTTTGACGGGAGGCTTTGCCTCGGAGATCAGCTCCACAGTTCAGGTAGAGTGACCGTGAGTGCCGCTCTAACGCTGTGCTATCGCTCGTCCTCCAGAAGAACATAAATTACTCCTCACGGTGTATGCAAGCACGCGCTTTCTGGAAATGTACAATTCCATTCTGATTCAGCCGCACTGTTCTTTAGTTAATGGTATAATTACATCTTCCAAAAAAGAGATCTTAAAAATAATGAAAGCTGAAAAATCCTTTAGGGGAAGAAAAAAGTTTGAACCGAGTTTAATATAACATGGGTTGTATCTGCTAGGTTAACAGGAAAAGAAAAATCTTTTTAAGTTTGAATCTGACAGCACTCTTAATATAATTTATGGTGGTTACGGAATTGGTTGATTATGAAATTCATCTTAGATTTTCACAGCCTTTCCCTTCTAAAAATGCCTCTCTCAAAATTCACTAATTTAAATTCAATAAATAATTAAAAATAATTTATTAGTTTAATAATAAAGTTAGGTTATGCTATAGAAGTGCTTTAGAAGTGTTTTAAAAACTGATTTTTAAAATGTTCATTTAAGCTGCTGCATATCAGGAAAAAATATTATACACTTGTTTCTGGAAGAAATTTACTTAAACCTACTATTCCCTTTTATATGACAGATATGCATAAGATAATTTAAAGCCTTTTTTCCTCTGATTTTTAAATTGAAGTTATTTTAAATGTAAGGTATGTGCATTTTTAAGTTAGAGTTTCTTTGCAGTTTGCAAACATTACTGGTGTTGAAATGCTTTAGTTGTTAAGATATATATGAGTAGAGAATTTCTGTAGGGGTATGTGGCTTACTAACTTGACTTAAAGTTGTGATATGTGAGTAGTGATAAGTTTATGTTTTTAAACTTTTAGTGAGTAAAGAGTTACTTCTACCAGTAAAATATATTTAAATGCTAACTGACAAAATTATAAATATTTTTAAAATATATAAAACAAAAGTTTTAAAAACTAGATCAAAATAATCCACATTTACATTTAAAATACGTAAAACAAAAGTTTTAAAAACTAGATAAAAATAATCCACGTTTACATTCAAAAACAAATTTATTTTTTATGTTATATAGTCAGTGACAAAATCAAGAAAAGCAAATATTTTGAGTTTTGTAGATTTGTTGGTTTCCTAGTTACTGTATAAATTAAAATTTGAAACGCTATCATATAACATAAGCACCCACTGTTGTGCCTTTTATTCATGGAGTAGCATGATATGCTACATTTGTGAAAAAAATGGGGGTGCAAGAATAAATCACTGTCATACCAAGAGCTTGCTTCAAGCCAGAGGCGAAATGGGAAAAAGAAACTGTATTTTCTGACTCCTACTGTACGTATACTCTACCAAACCATTTGAAATGATAGTGTGAGGATTTGCTAAAAGCAACTTTGACAGGCCTGTTAGATGTTGCCCACCCACAGCTATGATAATTACCTCAAAAGTTTCATTGTGCATAATTGTAAAAGGAAAACAAACAGAACTTAGATAACACAACTCCTCTCACAATGTTTTCTTCCTCTGAGTGTGCTTTCAAAATTTGATCTCCGTAAATCATTGGGAGACTATAATAGAATCTAATATTTTTCAGACTGGAAAGGAATTAGAAAGATGATCTAATCTAGCGTCTCCTGGTCTTGAATAATACTTGGATTTATGTTAATGGAAAAATGTCTTTTCAGGCCCCAAGAATATATTAGTGAATCACAGTTTGAGAAACACTGTTAAGAATTAAACATACATACTGTAACTTGCTAGCACCAAAAATCGTTAACATATTAGATGCTGAAATTATGTGGTAGTTGTTAGTAGTAAAAAGTGTCAGTGAGACTATCAGAATATAATTGTATCTCTATCATAATATGAAGATACCAAAACAAAGCAGAATAGCTGATGATACTCAGGACTGTGTTCATAGATGATCAGGTGTCTGCAGTCTGTACCTCGAGAAATGCTGATCTAAACCAACTGTATTCCTTTTACAGATGAATATTTGTCATCCAGAGTACTTGTGCCTCACGAGGTTTTTAAAGACCGTAGGATATGTGGGACTAGGGCAGGGGTCTCAAATAAATGCTAAGTGTGTACATATGTATTCTCCCCCACCCCAAGAGAAAAATGTAAGTTTTGGAGCCATTATAAAATGTTCTCTGTTTTCCATGGTAAATTTACTCAATCAGCTAACCACAAAAATGACTTAAGGCAATACTGTAATTTTAATTTTGTAGGGAGGGTCTGTGTTTAACATTTTGGGTAATTTGAATTCAGATTTATCAATATGAGGATGAATTTGAAAGTGTACACCATTGCTTTTGCCTAATTTAGATTTTATTTACACAAATATGAAGTGTAGAAATTCAATTTTAACAAATTTAACGAGCATGGTATCCCCAGTGTTTGGTGTCTGTGGCTTTATCTGTTGATAAGGGAGGTTAAAAAAAGAAAGCTAGAAAGAAAGCTAGACACTGGGAAATTTCCTTTTCTTTTCCAGCAGTCATGTTTGCATATAATTTAGAGTAATCTGAATAGTAGAATGTAGTGCTCAGAAATTACTTCATGCACATATCTCGCTATCTGCAGTGTTCTACAGGGAGCATCTCTGTGACGGCCTCGTGCCCTGTTATAAGGGGAACCTGCATCCTGTCACCGGTGCCTGGGGTGGTTTAAACTGAAATCACCTAGGTGTGAGGTGGTGTGGTTCCTCTTACCACTTGGAATGATTCATATTTCTGTATTTTTTTTGTTGTAGTTTGTTTGTACTTTGTAAGGTTAAAAACAGATAAAACGGGGTTAAGGTATTGAAAGCCAGCTTTCTAGGATGGCAGGCAAAATCTTACATGGATGACTTTTTATTATCATCTTGGAAAAGAAGTTTGAAATTATGGATGAGAATGGTCTACAAATCTGAGTACTGTTGATTAAAATAGTGGGTTATTGTTGTTTCTACCAATGCAAATTTTATGTGACACTGAGAACAAAAATTGCTCCACAGGCAATATTTGTGGAGGATAGGTGGCAACTTCTAAAAGCTCAAGGTTAATCCTACAAAATTGTTCTTAAAAGAATATTTTAAGAGAACAATTATTAACAATAAAATTGCTGTTTTTAAAACCTAAGAACACCTAAAGATCTGAAATACTCTGGTTTATTCAAATTTTAAATACTTACCTATAATAAAAATTAAAAAGTATTGAAGAGAACACAGCACTGTGGAGAAGATTCTTTCAAGCTTACAGTTGGTGTTTTTAGATAGGAAAATTGTATCTTGCTACGTAAAATTAAGTATCCGATAAAGGAACATTTATTATAAGACAGATAATTGATGTTACTATTAAAAGATTATTTTTAATATGCTGATAAAATATGAGAAGAATGAATGCAGATTGTCATAATTTATTGACATAACTCTTTAATTTACAACATACGGCTCTTCCATCATACAGGGAATTTGCTGTACACAATTGAAGCTTGCTCATGCCTGCAGCTTCTTCTTCATAAAGCCATTTATTATTTTAAAAAAAGTTTATTGCTAACACCCTTAGTTTGAAATAATGTTAAACTCACAAAAGTGAGTAGGAGACTACTTTATATTGATTAGACATACTTTTTTTTAACTTGTATGTATTAAAAGATTTTTCATAAAATTTTTACATAGATGAATGCTTGCCAAAAAAAACCAAAACAGTGCCTCTAATTTATGAAGTGCTTTACATTCCTATTGGGTTTAATTTGGAGGTCAACTGGGAGGCAGGGCAAGCTGAGGCTCCGTGGACTTGGCCCTGCTCTGGGGAAGACCTCTCTGTGGGACGTCCGAAGCTTCACTGTCTCCCCCTATCTAGTTTACATTCCCATCTGTTCTCACTTTGCAAAAAGGGAACTTTTTCCTGCTTTTATTTGGCACGTACTGCAGCTTGAAGTCCTGGTTTTAGGGAGTCACGCTTCTACACCCCGATTTGTGGAAAAGTGCAAAGACTATAGAGTGCACGTAACTCATTCACTTTTTATTGTATAACTTGTAGCACAGATTTATTTATTGTGTAGTTTGAGCAAAGATTTAACTGTTTCAGAAAATTATGTGAATTCATTTTATGTGGTGTGTGTATTCAGTTTATGTAGCTATGGCTTTTCAAAACAAAGTCTTTAGTGTACAAAAATTTGTTAACCACATCCATTTTCATATTCCTTCACATGAGTTTGTATTTTATGTTCTAGAATGCAGTGTTAAACGTAGGCATTATTTATTTCAGTAGTAAAACCAAATAATTTGTGATATTTTAGCATTGTGTTTTAGAAACCAACCTTTATTATTAATTTGTAACACATTCCTATAATGATGAAATAAATTCTGAATCTGATAGAATTATGTGATGATAACACCCCCCCAACCCAGTCTGGATATAGTGCTTAATAAGAGTGCCAAAAAATTTAGGGATGCGGTTGGCTTAAAGGTTTGAGTATTTTTTTTTTTTTTAAACACATGGAAGCAATAACTGCAAAGGAGTCCAGTTGGAGAGGATGGTAAGTTTCCGTACCATTGTTACATCCTTTCTGTGCGGTCTCTTTTTCTAAGAATTGGAACTCAGAAATTGTGCGCACTGACATGTATTTATAAGATTATCAGATTCTAATAGTTTGAAAGGATTTTTATAGACCCTACATGAATCATTTTGTAAAAGAAAAGTTTTATAATTTTCACGTACTTGTAAAAGAATTTTGCTTTTCTCGGGGTTTCATGTTAGAAGGTTTATGCCAAAGGGACTTTTTTTCCTTATAAATTTCTTATTAATGCTAAATATATGAGCACACCATTTAAAGACTTCAGTTTGAAGAATTGGGAATACGGTCTTGACTTTTTACCATCGTGGAAAATGTTTCATTAAAATTGCCAGGCTGATAAATTGACTCATCAGAGAAAATTGTCAGAGCAGTGATTTGATGAATATTTTACTGCAATGTTGTACTGTCAATTTAAAAAACATCATCGGTGATGCAAAACGTTTTCCAATGACACCAACAGACAAAACACTGAGGAGAAGTACAGAGCGCCAGGGAGCAGTTTGACACAGGTGGCCTTGCAAACAATGCAGGTTTGCCCCGAAGCCTGCTGAGTATTCTGGAAGCGGCTCCTGTGACCACAGATTCTTCCTGTTCAGACGAGCCCCTGTGGACCCTCCTCTTTGTCCTCACACACCTGGTCCCCTTCCGCGTCAGCGTGGGTGTGGCCACGTCTCACCGGGACCCCTGTCTTGCTGTCCCCTCTTCTTTCCTAGGCAGTCTCAGCCATGTGCTTGGCTCCTCTTGAAAATTTTAAATTAGAAACTTTCAAGATTTAACCTGCTGTTGGGGGCTTAGACTCAAAATTCCAACCTCATGTTACTTTTGGTAGTGATGAAAGCTGCAGATGATGAAGTGGTTTATGTGGAAGGATGTGAACAAGAGATGGCGAGAAAGGTAAGTTTGTGCACTCGGACCTCTGCCGGTCGTGGAAATCAGCTTGGCAACACGAGCTCTGTTTCCGCTCTCCTCTTTCTGGACCTTGAAATGGTTTCTTTCTGTGTCTGCTGCCTCTCACCTCTCATCACATTACCATTCATTATTTTCTTAAATACACATCAAACTTTGTTCATTGCCCACTTGAAAACCTCCCACGGACCTTCCTTGGCTAAAGCAGTCAGATCCTTACGTCAGCGTTCAAGACCCTGATCTGCCCGTAGCAGGGTTTCCAGGGTTATTTTTCATACCCTGCTTTTGACTCCAATATGATGACCACACTGGCTCCAGGCTGTTCCCTTAACTGAGTATCCTGGGCACAGCCGTAATATCAGCATTTCATGCTTCTCTCAGGAACACTTAGAGTTTATTTAGAAAAAATAGGTGATAAGGATAATTATAGTAGGATACATGCTTCGATAGAGCATTCAGAGGGCTATAGGATTATGAAAGACTTGATCACCTACCCGAGATGTGGCAAGAGAGTTAACTCTTGGAGGAATTTTGTGTGGATCAGTGGTTTTCAACCTTCCTAATGCCGCAGCCCTTTACTGCAGTTCCTGTGGGTCGCAACCCCCAGCTGAGGACTGCTGGTGTAGAGGAAATAGATACGACAGCGTGAAGCCAAATTACATAGATATAAATTCAATGCACCTTATAGAGTTCTGGTGAATAGGAAATAGGAACTCAAAAAGTAATGGTCACGATTATTTAAGGTAAAAGGGTATATTTGAAGGATTTTAATGGGGAAGTGGATATAGATGGATTTACATGTCAGAAAACTCTTTAGCAATTGTGTCGAGGATTCACTGGGGAGGAGCAGGGCAGGAAGGGATGGAGACTCATTAATAAACTATAGTTACGTGCTGCACGATGATGTTTCAGATAAACTTAGAGATAAGGAGTCCCATAAGATTATGTGTGATCAGTATTTTTGTCTATTTTTTTGAGACAGTCTCACTTTGTTGCTCCTGGGTAGAATGCCCTGGCGTCACAGCTCACGGCAGCCTCTAACTCTTGGGGAAGTGATTCTCTTGCCTCAGCCTCCCAAGTAGCTGGGATTACAGGCGCCCGTCACAATGCCCAGCTATTTTTGGAGATGCAGGTCTCGCTCTTGCTCAGGCTGGTCTTGAACCTATGAGTTCAGACAATCCTACCTCAGCCTCCCAGAGTGCTGGGATCATAGGCGCAAGCTGCTGCACCTGGCCCCCATAATCAGTATTTTTATCCATACCTTTTCAGTGTCTGGACACAGAAATACTTAACACTGTGTTATAGTTGCCTACTATATTCAGTAAAGTAACATGCTGTACAAATTTGTAGCACAGAAGCACTCGGCTACAAACCTATACCATGCAGCCTAGGTGTGGGGGACGTCGTATCACACAGGTGTGTGTAAGGACACTCAGAGGCTCACACAGTGATGGCATCACCTAATGGCACTTCTCAGAGTATATCCCTGTTAGATTTCTTACCGTAGCTGAGTAAACTAGGGGAGAGATCTAAGGACATTTGAAGACTTGAAGATTTGGGTCTTCTAAACCATGGAGTGGAGGGGGAAGGGTAAGGTGAATTTTGGAGAGGGACAGAGAATCTGAAAGAAAGACCTGCTGATTCACTAGAGCAGAGTGGGGCAGGGGCTGAAGTGGCTGACGGAGAGGCAGGCAGAGGGCAGGACTCACATGTCGCTGGGCTCTAGCTTGGTGATGTTCAAACAGAGGTGACGTTTCACTGAGATAGGGGCTGTCATTGCAAAACACCTCTAAGCACCGTGTGTGGAAGATGACAGGTGCATTTGGACTTGTAGAACTTAAGAAAGGGATGAACATATGTCTCTGAAGCTCAGGAGAGGATCTAAGGCATAGGGATGAGAGAGGGATTCAGCATCTTATGGTGGCAGCTAAGATCATGATCACATCGGCAAAAGAGAGTCTTAGGTGGGGGGAGTTTGTGAAGAAGCGGCTCCTGAGTACGCCGACATTTAAGAGAAATTGTGGAAGAGGAGCTGTGAAAGAGGATGAGGTGGTGTTGCTAGAGAGAAGGAAGGGGCAGGAGAGAGCCTTACAGAGGACAGATGGGGATGAGTCTGGCTGTGGTCTACATGACCAGTGGTTTAAATCCTTCCCGGGATTAGGCTGTGGCAGCTAGAAGACGTTGGTGGCTGATGCCGGGATGGAAGCCAGATTGTGTTTGGGCTGGTGAGTGAATGAGTGGTGAAGCCTTGATGAGTGTAGACCACTCTTTGAAGAAACGTGACTTTTAAGGGAAGGAGGAAGAGTTAGAAGCAGGCTCCGCTTCCTCCCCTTCCTCCATGGCCTCTGCTTAGCAGCCATGTTTTAAACACCTCCCAAATCTGCCTTCTTTCTATTCCCCTAATAAACTCTAAATTAACATATCTCCCCCCCCCACAAAACCTAAAAGAAAAATGTAGAAAATAACTGATAATAAAATGGATAAGACATTTGTAAGCACAAAACCAAAAAGCAACAGGCTCAATAATATTGCTGCAGATTAATATATTTACATAAGATGAATTTTTTAATGACAAGAACAAACACAATTAAAAAGATAACGACTGGGACAGTGTTGGGAGGTGTGTGCTCTGATGAGCACCCTGCATGGCAGTGTTAATCAGTAGGACCTTAAAAGGTCAGAGGCAGGAAAAAACATGCCAGTTATGTGTAAAAGCGCAAATTTTAACAGTGATAGCAATATTATTTGTTACCTAGAAGGGTAGCACCTCTTAAAAGCTGAGTTGGTGAAAGGCAAGTATAGAAATTGATTCATCCTTCTGGGAAGTTAGTTGGGGAATGTGCCCAAGGCTCTTTTTGTGCCTGTCCTCATACTCGGGAATTCTGAAGACTCCTTCCTCGGGAACCACATAGGAATATGTGTGTTCTCAGAGCAGTTTATTCGATAGAAGAATGTTGGAAATGATACCAATGACATCAGGAATATATTTGAATAGGTTATGGTTTATGTATTTGATGAATGTTATGGATTTTTTAAAATCAGTAAAATTTCCAACATTTTAGTGTTTATATGGGTGTAATATTAAATGATAGCTCATTATATAAACATATTGGCATTTTACTTGCCCAATTTTGTGAAAAAACAACTTTGTATATACATATATTTAGGCACAGGGAAGGAAATTTGCAAATTTACTGGTTTTATTTTCTTCATTTTGAATGCACATGTATGTATCACTTTTGTAATAATGAAAAGCTTTATTGTGATTAGATGTCTCTCCCATGTGGCAAGGTTATGCTTCTAAATAACCATATTCCATTTTGCTCACAAAATTGATTAAAATGATTTCACTTTTCACGTTATTTTGACATGGTTCCTCAATCGCGTACATTTGAATGTTGGGAATTACCATTCATTTTGTTGGTGGTGATGTGGGTGGAAGTCAGTGGAACCCCACTGACAGATTCGGGCTGTCTTACCTGTGGCTGGCAGATTTTGATTCATTGCTCTTGGTATAAAAATGAGGGTAGCACTGTATTGGGGTGTTCAGATTATTTAATGTTTCTGTATTAAGTGGTCAGTGATACTGTGATGCTAACATTGGATTCACTGCTTATTTTTCATCTTTTTTTTTTTTGGTGTTAGCTTTATGATGAATTGCCATCATCAGTCTTGTTGAAATTTTTTTGGATAAGAGCCAGTCAGGAAAAAGATCATCCAGGTGTCACCTCTCTGGATCATGATAAGCACCCCCATTGCTCTCATGCGATCCTTAGCATTTGTCCAGTCAGCAGCGGTCCCCCGGTGCACTCACAGCAACTGTGCCTGCCCATCCCTCTTAAGGCTGACTCTGACTGGCCAGTTGGATGGGAAAATTAACTGCTGGAATGCTTGAAAGGAAACGTGTTCGGCTAACTGAAAGGTTATGTTATAAAGGTGGGCCCTTGCTCCTAAGTTGAAAGAATGAATTAGATTTTATTTTTTAAAAAAACATGTGGATTATCTTTTAAATCACCTCAGAAAGGCATTCCCTGATGCCTCACCTGCAGTAGCCCCTCACCCTGAAAGTCCTGCCCTGTCAGGTCCCTCTGACTCTGTCTCCCCAGCCCGTGGACTGTGGGCAGATGCCTGACTTACTGTTTGGTGTCTTTCTCGGAGTAGAAGGCAAGCTTCCTGCAGGTGAGGTCTCCTGCAAGCCCGGCATCTAGAACCATGCCTGGCATTAAGAAGGGACATGGATCAATCAATTGTGGTATATGTACACCGTGGAATATTATACAGCCACAAAGAAAGATGGAGACCTTGCCTCCTTCATGTTTACATGGATGGAGCTGGAGAGTGTCCTCCTTGGCAAAGTATCTCAAGAATGGAGGAAAAAGTATCCAATGTACTCAACACTATTATGAAACTAATTATTAGCTATCTTAGGAAAGCTACAATCCAAACGGAGCCCTAGACTACGGGGAAAGGGGAGGGGGGAGGATGGGTGAAGAGAATGATATTGTGGGGATCACACCTATAATTTATCCTATTAGGGTACATGTGAATTTGTCTAAAGGTTGAATATAAATGTCTTAACACAACAATTATGAGAAAG
>CAUYQV010129388.1:0-19407 GCA_963574575.1 Galagoides demidoff
GCGCCTGTGGTCCCAGCTGCTTGGGAGGCGGAGGCAGGAGACTCGCTTGAGCCCAGGAGTTGGAGGTTGCTATGAGCTGTGATGCCATAGCACTCTACTCAGGGGGATAGCTTGAGGCTCCGTCTCAAAAAAAAAAAAAAATAGAAAAACTAGTGGGGTATTGTGGCACATGCCTATAGTCCCAGCTACCTGGGAGGATGAGGCAGGAGGATTGCTTGAACCCAAGAGTTTGGGGTTGCTATGAGCTATGATACCATAGCACTCAACCCCAGGGTAATGGAGTGAGACTCTCTCTCCTCCCCCTCCCCCCCCAAAAAGATGAAATGCCTAGCCTGAGAATACCTAACTAATAAGTGGCAGCCCTAGGATTGAAGCTCAGGACTGTCTCAGAGCCTGGGCTCTGAAAGGTTAGCAGGGCAGTTTCTAAGTTGGGGAAGTGACCTATGTTATACACATTCCTACAGGACCCGCCCACAATTCTGGAGGTCTGTCGGAATATGCAAGTTGACCTGGCTATGTTAACAGCCCCCTCTCCTCATTCAGATGTTGGTGGTGCAAGGACCATGCTTTGAGGGACTCTGCCTTAGGACCATCAGGCTGACTTAAAGGCTGACTTCAGGCCTCTGGGAGGTGGAGATCAGAGTCCAGCTTGCAAAGCATTGACTGGGCCAGAGGAGTGGGTGTGGCAAGGACAGGGGATGGCCCTGTTCCAGCCCCGCATTCCAGACTCTAAGGTTCCTCCCCACTTTCCTGCCACCTAGGAATGAGTCCAGGTACTTTGAGATAAAGAGGAAGTACAGCCCTAAGCCTGCTGAGGCGGTTGCTTTGGGGTAAATATAAACCTGGACTTCCTGGCCTCAGATGATTCAGCAAGCTGGGCTGAAGGTGTCCCCTCCTTGGTTGATGAAAAAAGTAGAAATCAAATCAGTGGCACCCAACTCCCTGGAAGAGATGCTAATCTGGTCACCCTCCCTCCAGCACCAACACAGGCTTTGGAAGGGGAAACTCCCTCCTGGGCCTAGCTGAGTGAGCCTGGTGTACCAGCAAGAGCTTGGATTGTCAGGACCCTGGGTTCAAATCCCAGCCCTGCTAATTACCAGCCCTGTAGCCTGAGTCCCAGTTTCCTTGTCTATAAAGTGGGGATAGTGGAATCTACTTCAGCAAAGATTAATAAAGAACATTTACGAGGAAAGCACAGGCATTCCGAAAATGTTTGTTTCCTTTCCTCTCTGGCAACCGAAATCCACCATTAGTAGCAGCAGAGCCATCCCCAGACTCCTCTTTAAAATGCACAGAGCCAGGAAGAGAGGGACAGTTATTAAGTCCACCTGAGATGAAGCACGTGCGAAGCTCTGACTTTCACAGCTGTAGGATGGAAATGATTATGTTCCTGTTATTGAGTTACTGACACCTAAGAAAAGCAGGGCTGGCAGGGCTTTAGAAAGTGGATTCTGGTCCTATTCCTTATTTTTAAAAGGGGGAAGACAGAGATGGGAGCTGCTAGCTCAAGGTCACCCAGAGTCAG
This sequence comes from Galagoides demidoff, assembly GCA_963574575.1. Classification (NCBI taxonomy): domain Eukaryota; kingdom Metazoa; phylum Chordata; class Mammalia; order Primates; family Galagidae; genus Galagoides; species Galagoides demidoff. Next base: position 1,526 of record CAUYQV010129388.1, read on the forward strand.
GGACTGGAAGAGTCAGGCTCAAATGCCGCTTGCCTGTGATTTTGCCTCTGGAGTAGGATAGACAGGTCCTGGGAGAGGGACCACACTGGGAGGGCAAAGGCCCTGTCAAGGAAGACCTGCTGTTCTTGGCCAGCTCCCTAACTCCTGAGACAGTACTTGGCACATAGTAGGCATCCAGTAATATTTATTAAATGAACAAGTGAATGAATGAATGGGGTGGCAGGAAGACCAAGGTGCTCTCCCAGGACAGAAAGGTGTCTCTATGAAACTATGGTCAGCTTGAGAGGGGCCTTCACGGTCTCCCCCCAGCTGAGTCCACATATCTATCTCGCTCTCCAGATGGTGGCCATGGGAGGAGGGGAGGAGGATTCCAAGGGCAGAGGATTGAACTGAAGCCAGAGAGATGGAAGTTATACAGCGGGTAGGTTACAGGAAGGAATGAGGGAGGCTGGAGTGCCCTCTTTTTTCAGAGCTCAGTGAAAGAGGAATGGGTCTCTGTTTAGTGGAGGGAACTTTGTGAGCCTGTGGAGTATCTGGGGGAGCCCTGAGTCACATTTGCTCAAGCCTGGGACACTTAGGGAGCTCTAAGGGCAGAGGCCACCTCCATTCCTCAGAGGCACACCAAACACAGCTGTGGCTGCTCAGGAGCCTGTTGTCATGGAGATGCTGAGACATCTCTCTCGAGAGCATTGGAGGCCCTGGGTGTGGTCTGCCCTTACCATGGTTTGAAGCCTAGGGTGGGGGCAGGGGGCAGTTGGGGCAGTAAAGGGGTTTGGTAGAGCCTTGCCAGGTACAACATCCACTGATATATGTAATGTGCCTACTGCTGGCTTTAGAGTCCATAGACCCGGGCCTGAATCCCAACTACACACTGGTGTCCCTAAGCAAGAGCTATCCCATCTCTGAGCATCAGTTACATCGTTTATAAAGAGGGGCTGATGGTACTTTTTGTAGGGTTGTTGTGACATTAACTTGAACCTGTCTATAGAAAGCACAGTGCTGGGCACAGTGAAAGCTCAGTAAGTGCTAACTATTATTTCTATAACTGGTGTTACAGTTGGGGCTCTACAGGAGTCTCCCCCAAAGCAGCAGCTCAGTGCCTTCAGCCTGCTCTTTGGGCCTCCCAGGTGAGGCTGGAGAGAGGTCTGACTCCTTCCCCACAGACAAAGGCAATCAAGAGTCAGGAGTTATGTCATCCTTTGAACATGGGCCTAGAGGCTCTGCCGCAGGCACATCTGAAAAATAAATAACAACAACATGAATAATTCACAGAATCCGTGTGAATAATTCACCATGGCCTCCCAAGCACCAGCCGATTAGTCACCGCAGACCCAGGCTCCAGTACTGTCTGCTTTTCGCTGCCCCACTGGCCCTGGGGAGTGTGGCCTGGCCACCGGGGCAGGAGGTGGAGGGCATGTGGGGACACTTGAAGGGGCCCTCTGGAGGCTAGAGGGTCCTGAGGGACAGGCAGGGAGATAGAGCTAATGGTCTCTCTGGGTTTTGCAGAGACCCACAGGCTGGGGAAGCAAAGAGGACTAGGTCTTTGAATGGGTGGAACCCTGCAGCTGGTAGCTGACAGAGGGTCCCCTAGTAAGTGGGACAGTGCAGCTACCATCTCAAGTTGTTTCCCTTCTCCTGGCTGCATTTTGGACTTACTCGGTTGTAGTGAGGCCCCACCCCCATCAGTTCCCCAGACTAGTCTCCTAGCTCTGAAATAGACCCTGAGGAGCCTGAGGAGCCTGAGGAACTCACACAAACCTCTCATGCTTCTCCTGGGAGTTAGGACAAGATGGAGGTAAATGCCTCAGTTCAGGACTCAGACCTCAGCTCATCCACTAGTTACTATGTGACTTGGCCAGATGGTTCAGATGTTCTAGGTCTCCATTTCCTTGTCTGTACAATGGGGATTAAAAAACACCTACCTCATAACGTTATTATTGTTCTGCAGATGAAATGATGTAATGACCATAAATTGCTTAGTGCAATGCCTGGCACATAGTAAGCGCTAAAAAAAAAAAAAAAAAAACAGTAGCTGCTATAGATATTCACTATCTTTCCAAAGATAGCGTGTTGGGGACTCAGGGTAAGAAGGCTGCTCAGACATTGCAGATGCTCTTATAAAACATGACCTGCAGGCCCAAGAGCTGGTTGTAAACTGTCAGCTAACTCAAGGGAGGGCTGTCTGTTAAAGTGTGGGGAGCTTCGGGATCTTCAAGTATATGCTGTACTCAAAGCACCCAGACTCCCGTGGGTTTCTGCCTGAGCACTTGCCACATTTGGGGTTATTTTCTTCATTATCTCATTTTTTATGACTTGCCTTCACCAGTGGACCGTGAGCTCCATGAGGACAGGTATATCGTCTGTCTTTTCACCATTGTATCCCTAGTCTCTAGAAACCTGCCTAGTGCATAGTAGGTGCTCAGTAAATATTTGTCAGTTGAATGAATGGGGTGAGGAGGCATGAGAGCATGAGGGGCTGTGGAACAGAGTTCATCCCGGGAGGGTCAGGAGGAGCTCTGGGGGTGTAGCTGGATGCACAGTTCAGAAGGGAAGGGTGGTGCTGGGGCTGGCCCCTGCCAGATCAGCTGCCAGGGATGCTGCGCAGCTGGGGCAAAGTCTGTCTCCCCCTCTTCTCCACCTCCCAGGTAAGGCTTCCCAAGACCAACAGTACAAGGCTCGCTGAGCCTTCCCTAGTAATGACTTAATCGCTTGTTTAGAATTTCCTGTGGCATTAATGATTATCCCCCAGAACAGGGGGGAATAATTGGCTGTGTTCTCGTGGTGAGCGAGCTCCCTGTTAGCGGGGAGCTGAGTCTGTTCGTCTGTAATCTTCCTCTCTCACCTGCCTGCCACTCACTTGCAGGGTGATGGAGATGGATGAGCTCATGTGTGCAGAGGAGCTGGGAGGCCACCTGGAGGCTGCAGGGAGTGGGGGGAGACAGAGAAAGAGAAACGCAGAAATGCAGACTGATGAAGAAACAGCACGAATCAGAGACAGTGAGAGAATAATATGGGAGTCTGTGTTCTTAGGTGAAGGAATCCCCAAACTGAGCTCCCAGCTTTTAGTTCTCTCTAATTGCTTCATTCTTCTTGTTTTGCAAGATCTTCTGTGCACACTTGTGCACTGTTCTGTGCATGCATGTGTACTCTTCTGTGTGTGCACATATGGAAATCTCTAGAGCAGTGGTTCTCAGAGGGTGGTACCCAGGCCCACAGCACCAGTAGTACCTGGGCATGTGCTTGAAATGTACACTTCAGGTCCCTCCCTAGAACTACTGAATCAGAAACCCCAGAGGTAGACTTAGCACTTGAATAAGCTTTCTAGGCTATTCTGGTGAGCAGAAGTTTGAGAAGCTGCTTTGATGCACATAGTCTGTAGAGATGTGTGAGATGGATGCACGTGCTGTGTGAACATGGCCACATGGACATACATGTGGGATGTCCAAGCATTCAGACCTCTGTCCCAGCCAAGAGGTGGTAGCAGCAAAGGACAGAAAAAGCCCAAGCAGAAGTCAGGCCCCCAGCAGAGGGCCCAGGGCTGGCTGCTGCTTTTGGAGAAAAGGCTAAGCCAGGTGTCCTCAAACTGCGGCCCGCCTAGGACATTTATCGGCCCTGCTGGGTGTTTTTGCTGCCGCTGCCTGTCCTGCTTAGCAGCTGACTCATCCTGAGGCCCGTAGTCTGGCCCTCCAACGGTCTGAGGGACATGAACTGGCCCTCTGTTTAAAAAGTTTGAGGACCCCTGTGCTAAGCTTTCCCATCATAGCCACCTGCACCTTAATGGCCATAAGACCCTCTACCAGGAAAGTAGGGGGGTTGCTTCTGGCCCTGCCACAGCCTCCTTAAAGTAGGCCTGGGAGCAGGATCTGCTGAGAGTTGCTAGCCTCAGCCCTGATAAACCCCATGGCTGAAAGAGAGACCATATCCCGCCCTCCCTGTTATTGGGTTTGAGGAAGAGAGTTTTCAGGGATTAAGCAATTTAAGGCGGATTATGCAGGGCTGGGGAAAATGGATTATCAGCCAAGAGTACTGCAGCACCCACCTGCAGGAGCAGCAAGGGCAGGAGCACCACTTGGGTGTGTGGATGATCTCTTAGGGGGTGGGAGGTGGAGGGAAGAGAGAGACCCTGGAGGCTCTGAAGGTGGCTCTAGGGTGTGAGGGTGCTCCATGGGGGAGGGGAGGAGGAAAGGAGCCCCGGGGAGAAAGTGGTAGGAGGAGGAAAAAGAAATTGTCTAAGGGGAGAAGGGGGATACCATAGGAGGGTAGAGAAGGAGGAGGAGGGGAAAGGGAGGGGAGAGGGCAAAGAAGGGTGGAGAGGGGAAGAGGAGAGAAGGAGAGGAGAGGAAGACTGCAGAAGAATGCAAGTGGTGATCCCAGGGGATCTATCGGGTGCTGTTAGAGAGGAGATACCAGAGTGGGGACCCCATTCCCATAGAGGAGGCTGTATAGGGACCTTTCCCACTCTAGAACTAATCTGAGAGAAGGGGTGTAAGCCTGAAATTCACAATGAATCTGAAACAGATGAGAAAATGAACTGCTTATTGAGTTTTGTATTTAACAAGACAAACAAATGGAAGTAGTATGAATAATTAGGAAGTAATGAAAACCTTATGAAAATAGATTTAAAAAAAAAAGCAAAAGAAAATACTCAGAAAACTAGAACATGTGCCGATTGCCCATCTTGGGCAGGTGAGTAAGTCAGCAAGCCAAGATATTCAGCCCAGCTGGGCCTGGACCTGGGGATGGAAGGAGGAGTTGGCCAGGCAGCCAGATCCTGCCAGAGAGTAGGCTGGGAGCTGAGATCATGTTCCTCCCCCATGCTTCCCAGCCTGCAGCTCACTGTGCTGGGGCACCTGGGACCCATTTGGAGGGGACCGTGGCAGTCCCCAGCATGCTGCTGACCTCACATGTCTAGACCCAAACCCCCAGCATCTCTCGCTTCCTTTAATTACCGCTGGGGACCTGTCATCCATTAATTTTCTGCAACCCTTTCTGAACTCCTTTCTATTTTCAGCTTGTGAAGACCCCTTGGGGGTAACAAATTCCCGAAGTTGGACAGCAGCTGTGTAAAGCAGGACTTCCCTTTAGAAATCCTAAATTAAGTAACTCCAGCTTTGGAAAGAACCTCCTTGTTGTGGACAGATGCTTCCTTGTCAATAACTTCGGAGGTTTGGGTCAACACTGTCCCCTCCCCCTCTGCAGGGTTTCCAACAGCCCCTTTGCTCCTACTTTCCAAATCTTCTGAGCTTTGGGGTTGGACAGACTTAGGCCCAATAGGGGCTCTACCGTTTCCTAGTTGTGTGACATTTAGCAAGTCACTTATCTGTCTTCAGTATTTCCATATGAAAAATGAGAAATAATTATAGTCCCTATTTCCAACATTGTTGGGACATGATGAAATAATGTATGCAAATCATCTCAAATAGTTCCCGGCACATAGTAAGTGGTAGCTCTGTTGAGCACCCACTCTACCCAAGTGCTGTTCTAGGGGTGGGGTGGAAAGCCATGAGCAAGGCAGGGAGACCCCTGCCCTCAGACAGCTTCCTTCCAGGAGGGAGGAAGGGTGTGGGAGATGACCACCGCTAGGAAGCAAAGTGAGACAGTGATTGTGAAAAATGATCTGAGCAATGAGGACAATGAGAAGGTAATGGGAGGGTGGGGGATAGATGGCTGATTAGGGAAGGCCTTTCTGGAGAAGTGACATTTGGGCTGAGACATGTGAGCTGAGAAGAAGCCAGATAAAGTGTGGATCTGGGGGAGGCGTTTCTGTTATTAGTCTCAGGATTTGTAAATGGTTCAGGGCCACGTTTTTGTATCCTGTGTGGTTTCCTGGATTTTGACCTCCCACCTCTCATTTTATTCTCCCTTCTCCATCTGCCCCCTCTCTGGGCTTGGAGTCCTTTGTGTTAATGGGGCCCAGGTCCGGGGAAGCAGTGGAGCAACAGGGCTAAGAGCTCTGCCTCCTCCTCCTCTCACTCCCTCATGCCCACGCTGTCCCTCCTCACTCGCTGCCCAGGGTGATGAATGCCTCCTCCCAGGCCTGAGTCATGTGCTGCCTCTTAGAAGCTCTGGGTGAGGTCCCTGCTATGCTGCACCCTGCACAGCACTCCCGCCCACCATAGCAAAGCAGATTTATAGGGGATTTCCCCAGGGAACTTATGTGCCTCCACTGCACTGGCTCAGAGGCTGGAGAAGGGGCTGCTGCTCACAGACATTTTCTTCAATGCTCAGATGGGGAAACTGAGGCCCAGAAGGGGCTCCTAAGTTTGTGGAGCTCCCAGGCAGCGGCTAAGTAAGGACTTTAGGCCAGGCCTCTCCAGACTCTGTCCAATGCTCTTTCCTGACACACTTGGCCACTTGCCTATATTTAGGGCTTTGTCAGGGTCTTAGCTTCTCAAGTTTCAGAGGTAGGTCTGTGCAGCCCCCTCTGAGTAGCCCCCAGCCCAGCACTCTGTGGTTAGCCTGCACCAGCAGTGACTGCTTAGAGTGCCATGTTGGGAAGGGCTTTGATGCTGCACTAGGCTTCCTACAAAGTAGAGTTAAACAATAGTTGAGTGGTTCTCAGTGTTTATCAGAATCACTTGGCTTCCAGACCCACAATTTCCCATTCAAGGGGTCTGGTGTGGTCTGATGATTTGCATCTCTAACAAACTTTCAGGTGATATTGATGCTGCTCGTCTGAGAACCTCACTTTGAGAACCTCTGTTGTAATTGATTAGTGCTGTTTGCTGTGGGGAGAATAGGGAATTGTGACAAGCATGGCCTGCATTTGCTGTTCCTCATCTGGTTGAACTGTGGGATCTTTCCATCATACATTGTAACTCCTTACTTCCTAGACAATCAGAGTAATCTTTTCAAAATACAAACCCAATCATGTGACTTAAAATCCTTTGAGAACCCCCCCAAGAGAAAATATCAAAAAGTGGCCTACAAGGTTCTACTCTGTGTGTTTATAATTTTGCTGGAAGGTGGGATATGGTCAATGAGAAACCAAGAAATGTTTATTGACCACCTACTGTGCTCGCAGATGTGTAGGCCTCAGTGACCTGAGATTTCTCTGCCTTGGACAAGAACAAGCTTTGAAACAACATTAAGATAAAGGGAAAAACCTTGAATTTATGGAACCCCCTCTGTTGGTTGGTTTTTGGCTTTACAAAGACCATCTCATTGCATTCTCATAATAGGATGGCATTATTATTCCCATTTTCTTTCTTTCTTTCTTTTTTTTTTTGAGACAGAGCCTCAAGCTATTGCCCTGGGTAGAGTGCCATGGCATCACAGCTCACAGCAACCTCCAACTCCTGGGCTTAAGAGATTGTCTTGCTTCAGCTTCCCAAGTAGCTGGGACTACAGGCACCTGCTACAACGCCTGGCTATTTTTTGGTTGTAGTTATCATTGTTGTTTGGCAGGCCCAGGCTGGATTCGAACCTGCCAGCTCTGGTGTGTGTGGCAGGCGCCTTAGCTGCTTGAGCTACAGGCCTCGAGCCAATTTTCCCATTTTCTAGATGAAGAAACTGGGGCCCTGAGGGGCCAAGTGAGTTTCCTATGAGGCCTGTGCATGAATTCCCTTCCTGCTTCAAACCTAGCAGAATCTGAGGGGGCCTGATGAGGAAGAGCACAGATGTTGGGTGGCTGAGAGAGGACTCTATTGTTCCGGCAATTCACAACTATCTACTCATTATACAGACCTCACTGCTGCAGGCACTGGTATTCAGCAGGGGAAGGACAGCAGCCTTGCCCTCATGGACCTTACATTTGGAGGCAAAGAACAAGTAAACAAATAAACCAGGTATTGTCATATAGTTATAAATTCTGTGAGGAAAATAAATCAGGGTAATGGGCCAGTGTGTGGACACGGGGAATATTTTAAATGCAGTGTTCAAGGAAGGACTTTTGGATCAGGTAACATTTAAACTCAAGCTTAAATTTCGAGAAGGCTCTAACCAGGGCCAACTTCGCCATTAGGGACAAAAGGGTCCACAATACCCTTAGGTACCCTGAAAAGGTTTTAATTTCTTTTAAAATCACAAGAAAATGACAAAATTTGGGGTTGAAGAAAATATTTTAATATGTAAAATATATCCATGCTTATACAAGTGCAGTTGTAAAATATAATTTGTATATCTTTTTCTGGAAGAAGGGACCCACAAAAGGAAAAGTGCCCAAGCCCCATGAAAATCATAGCGTGGCTCTAGCCCCAACCACTGGAATGGTCACAAAAGAGTGTTGTAGGCAGAGAGACCAGCAATGCAAAGATCCTGAGGTGGCAACGAGCTGGGCACATTGAGGAACAGAAAGCAGACCTCAAGTGGGGTAAGTCACTTGAGGAGAGTGATGAGAAATGAGGTGGCAAGGTCCGATCATCAAAGGTCTGTGCATACAGAGGTGTAGGCCAAGGTGTGGAGGTGAGCTGGTGACCAGGGGCTAGTAGTCTGCTTCTTAGTGTCAGAATGGCTGGGGCTGTACCTGGGTATGGGGGGACCAATGTATCTTCTTGGAGGGAGAGCATGAATGAAAATCTACCTGCTGCATTTTCCCAGCCAAGATGCAGGCCCAGGCAGAGGCTGTCTCCTGACAGCCCACAGTCCCTTAAGACATTTCCTAGACTACCCCCTCAACAAGAAAAAAAGTGGGTTGTGCCTCTTAGACACAGCTATGAGCAGGGGTTGCTTAGTAGGTGTTTCCGAGGTGGGGACTGAGCCCCTCTGTCTTAGCCTCATTTCTGGGGCTCACTCAGTCTCTCCCTGTGACGGCCAGACTTGGCGGGGGGATGGGGCTTTGGCAAGTAAGATTCAGTGAGGAGCTATTTAAAGCTGCCGGCAGCTCGCCCCTTCTGTTCACGGCTCTGCCGGGTGGGAGCTGCCATCGTCACGCACCCATCGGTGCCTCAGGAACACAGCAGCCCAGAGCACCCACACAGAGACACGTGGGGAGGGTCCTGGTGCACTGCCACAGGCTGGCAGGTGGGGGGTGGGGGTGGGGGCATCCTGCAGCTTAGAGGGTGGGGCTGATAATGCAGGGAGGGACCCTGGAAAGCCCCTCCCCCCTCCATGTTTCCATTCACAGCCCAGAAAAGTAGCCTAAATTTAGGTCACCCCTCCTGCCAGTGGCTACAAGTATAACCAATTAACGGCTTTCTGAGGGTGTCATGGAGGCAGGGGAATCTTCAGGTCCTTGTGGGACTGAAAGTGCTTCTTGTGCCCTGGAGGGTGCAGACTTCAGGGAGGGCTAGAGCACCTGGCCCTCCCCAAAGCTGTAGCCCAGATGAGCCTCTGCCCTGGAATGCAGGTGCCATGTCCCTACCTGGCTACTCACGCCTCCCAGGGTCCTGTGGCTGGGGGCTGTCTTGGGAGTCTGCACAGGTCCTACAGGAATTTAAAAGCACAAGCTGTGGAGGCAGATGACTTAATCTCCTTGAGCCTCAGTTTCCTTCTCTGTAATGTGGGATAAAAATAATGTCCACCTCAGATAGTTGGAAAGATTATTTGGATTAAAAACATACAGAGCCTCCTCACAGCCTAGCGGAGTAAAATGTTGCTAACCTGTATTGTTATCATGATCATGATATATTTTGAAATTGATTTCCTTTCCCCAAAGGCAAAGGGTCACAGTAGCCCTTTCCAGGCCCCTGTGGGTACAGTGATAAGCTGAAGGGCTCTGAGAGGAGGAAGCAGCAGGTGAAATTTGGCCCAACATTAACTGTATGGCACTGTCTATGGCCTGGGCACACACTGGCTCCAGGGCATGTGTTGGGGTTCCCTGTTAAATCATCTATTGGCCACAGTGATGACCAAAGGAGATGCTGTTCCTTCCTCCTCTGAGGCTCACCAGCATAGCACCCAGCTCACAGACCCTAGCTCCTCCTCAGGTGACAACTGCTAATCAACCACACCAGGGCTAATGGGAACTTGGACTCTTCTTTCTGGACCAGGCAGATGATTCTGTGCGAGGTCAACCCTGAAATATAGAGACATCTATAGGGCAAGTCCACTGAAAAAGGAATCTATAAGGGGAATGTCCTAACTGGGGATGGCCACTAGTAACCCAAAACTGCTCAGGGAGAGGAGAGATGAGGAAGCCTGAGAACTGAGTGGTGAGGCTGAATGCAGTAAAGTAATAGGAGTGGGAGGCCTGGGATGAGGTGCCAGCGTGTGAGGCAGGTGAGGGGCAAGCAGAGGGAGTCCCAAGGAGGCCCTTCCAGCAGCCATTCACTGGGTTTCTTCACTTCATTCGGTGTCACCCAGACCACCCCTTTATCCACATTCACCATGCCTTGAACCTTCATGCAGCACCCCCTTCATCGCACCCACTGCCCCTGACCCCCTCCCATGCTCTCGTCATCATACACCCTTCACCTCCATCCCATTCAACCCATCACTGCATCCAGTGGTACTATGACCCCCGCCAAACCCCTTCATTATCCCACTAAGTTCTCTCCAGGCAGCCCCAGGTCCCCTGCAAAGTCCCAGGACTCCATCTCCACCCCAGCTAGCTCCCCTTTCCGGGTCCCCATCACCCCCTCTGTCAGCCGCCGGGAGCTGAATCAGAGCCACAGAGCTAACATTTTGCACACACGTCTCTCCAGATGACAGGCAAGCTGGGCCTTCTGCCCTCGGCCCACACACGCCCGTGCTCAGGAAGCACAGAGAGCCAGGGCTGCGCCCAACATGGGCGAGGAAGGGGGTTGAGTGGGGGAGGGGCCTTTCCTTCCTGGATAACTGGCCTTGGCCTTGGCATCTCAGGCTTTGCTCAAGGCTTGGGACTCACCTTTTAGGGAGCAGGAAAAGGACAGTCTGAGATAGACAGTCACAGGCTGGTTGAAAGAGGCAGTGAGACAGTTCATATCCTGAGACAGGGACAAGACAGAGCAGGCATGACAAGGGAACAGGGAAGGAGAGACAGGGATGGAGAATGAAGTAAGAACAGAGACAGGGACAAGGAGAGACAGAAATAGCAAGAGAGAAAGGCAGAGGGACTGAGGGAAAAAGCAAACCCTGAAAGGGAAAGGAACACAGAGAAATAAATGAAGCAGAGATGAGCAAAAGGAAGAAGAGGCACTTATGAGAGTAGGGAGAGGGTAGAAAAGCGACCCACAAAGGTGCCAGAGCTCAGGTAGGAAGAAGCTGCCAGACCCTGAGAGTGGGCCTCAGAGATACCCCTGGAGAACAGCAGCACGATGTTGGCCTGTGTCTGGAGGGGGAGAGCAGAGGCATTTCCCAGGCCCCCAGGACTCAGAAGGGAAAGTGTAGGCAGGTGAACCCAAAGGGACAGTGGAGGACCATGTAACCCCCAACCTGCCAGAGCCTGGGTCCAGGATTCTTTCTAGGAAGGGTTGGGGCTGATCCAACCCCAAGTGGAGGCCTCCTGCTGCTGGCTGGTGTTCTTTTGTGTGCAGCCTGCTTCTGCCAAGCATATTCCCGATAGCCACCATTTAGTTGAGAACCTACTATGTGCCAGGTACATTCGGTCATTGTCTTTTCCAATCCTGTCACACAAAATGTTTACAAAGCCAACACCATTGTCACCCCATTTTTTTTTTTTTTTGAGACAGAGTCTCATTATGTTGCCCTCAGCAGAGTGCTGTGGTGTCACAGCTCTCCTCTAGCCCTCCCCGAAGCCTGCACCCTCCAGGGCATAAACTCTTGAGCTTAAGCAATTCTCTTGCTCAGCCTCCTGAGTAGCTAGGACTACAGGTACCCACCACAATGCCCGGCTAATTTTTTTAGTTGTTGTTGCAGTTGTCATTATTGTTTAGCAGGCCAGGGCTGGGCTTGAACCAGCCAGCCCCAGTGTATGTGGCTGGCGCCATAACCACTGAGCTACAATTCTGTCACCCCCATTTTATAGATGAGAAAACTGAGACTTGGAAACATGAAGAGGCTTATCTGGATCTAACTCTACTATGTCCTCTACGAGCCTCTGTTTTTCTAGCAGTACCATGGGGTTCCACCTCTGCTTTGGTATTGTGTGAATCTAAAGTTTTCCCAGTCACCAACACATATGTGTGAGTAGATCTCAAGAGATACACACATACAGGTGTTCCCAGAGGGGACTCAGTGTCTTGTTCTTCATCTGTGCCGTGGCTTCCCTACCCCCAGCCCCAGCTCCTCTTGCTTCCTCTCCACAGTATCTCAGATCACCTCCCTCTAGCTCAGCAGCTCAGCACAAGGATGACGTCATTCCTTTTATTTAAAGAAAAGGGCTGAGCAGGAGCTCAGGATGAGGGTCCGTGTGGGAGCAGGAGCCAAGTGACTGCCCTCCCCCCCAGCTCCTGGCCTCTTCTGTCTCCCTATTTGTGACCTGCTGAGCTGCCTATGGACCCTGGCATATCCCCTGTCAAGCACCCCGCCCCTACAGAGGGCCCTACTCAACATGGGAGCAGTATGGTGGAGTAACAGAAAAACAGGTGCAGAGATCTGTGAGGGTGCTACCAGCTAGTGTGTTTGTTAAAGGCTCTCTGGAGTCAAGGGACATGCTTTTGTTAAAGCTGCACTGCAGGGGAAATTGAGGCTCTATGGCATTAAGTAAGTTACTCAGGGTGGTTATCTGTGCACAGCATCCTGGTAGGAAGGTGATGGGGAGGAGGACTGAGTGGAGAGCTTGCTCCCAGTGTCACTTGCTCCAAATTCTTTCTCTCTCATGCTCTAGTGGTCAGAGTCTAATCATCTGTTTCTCTCAGGAACCTAAGAGGGGGCATCAGCCAGGAGACAGCCCCTGGCCCAGAGGTTGATCTGCTTGGCTTTCCTTGGGCTCTCAACTCCTTCCATGGCCCAGGGCCTCTCAGCATTCTCTCATTCTCTCTCTCTCTCTCTTTTTTTTTTCTTTTGAGACAGAGTTTCACTCTGGTGCCTCAGACTAAAATGCCGTGGGGTTAACCTAGCTCACAGCAACCTCAAATTCTTGGGCTCAAACGATCCTCCTGCCTCAGTCTCCCAAGTCGCTGGGACCACCACCAAGAATTTTTCTATTAGATGGGGTCTCATTCTTGCTCACGCTGGTCTGAGAACTCCTGAGTACAAGCAATCCACCTGCATTGGCCTCCTAGAGTGCTTGGATTATAGGTGTGAGTCACTGTGCCAGCCTCTAACTGTTTTATGCCCAAGCCTTATTTCCTTCCAGGAGGTCATCTTTTGAGGTGTGTGGAGCATTTAGTGCCTCATTTAAATCTAACAACATTGCTAAGAGATTGGCACAATGATTACCTTATATGATAGACAAGGCAACTGAGATTTGAAAGGGGTAAGTAACCTGCCCAAGTCATATACCTGGTAAGTGACAGAGCCAGGATATAAACCCACATCCGTTATGTTCCAAAGCCACCATCCTCTGCTTCTCACTGTTCTGTAGTACTCTCTCGCAGCTCCCTGAAGACCCCCATGGCTTCCTGTACTCCCCTGGAATGCAGGCCCCTAAATTCATATTTTGAAATCCTAACCCCCAAGGTGATAGTATTCAGAGGTGGGGCCTTTGGGAGGTGATCAGGTTGTGAAGGCAGAGCCTTCATGAGTGGGAGTAGTGTCCTTATAAAATAGGTCTCAGAATGGCCGGGGGAGGTGGCTCATGCCTATAATCCTACAACTCTGGGAGGCAAGGCGGGTGGATCTCTTGAGCTCAGGAGTTCGAGACCAGCCTGAGCAAGTGTGAGACCTCATCTGTACTAAGAAAGAAAAATTAGACAGGCATTATGGTGGAAGCCTGGATTTCTAGCTACTGGGGAGGCTGAGGCAAGTTCTAGCTACTGGAGAGTTTGAAGTTGCTGTGAGCTATGATGCCATGGCACTCTACCCAGGGCAACAAAGTAAGACAGGAAAAAAAAAAAGGTCCCAGAGCTCTTCTTAACCTCTTCTGCCATGTGAGGACGCAGCCATGTGACATCTGTGAAGAAGCTGGTCCTTACCAGACACCAAATCCGCCAGCACATTGATCTTGGATTTCCTAGTCTCCAGAACTGGTAAGAAATAAATTTCTGTTGTTTATAAGCCACCCAGTTTATGATATTTTGTTATGGCAGCCCAAACAAATGAAGACATCCCCCAACTCTCTAATGAGGCTGAGAAGTTTCAGAGTCCACACCCTTTCTCCTCTGCAAGCCTATCCCAGCAGGAAACTCCAGACCAGGTGATTAGGACCATCATCTTCTGCTGCCTGCATCAGTTCCCAGGGTCCCTAACCCTGGCAGTCTTCAGCAAGTCCATTCTAGAAACAGGCAGAGATGCTTGTTCTATATTTTATTTAGCCACTAATTGCCTACATTTAAAAGGCATCGCAGTGCCACAGTTGTCCTCTGCTTCATGCCCTGATGCATATTTCTGCATGAAGGGACACTGGGGCGGGGGAGTGAGGCAGAAAGGGGCCACAGTCTCCCCAATGACAGCTTTAAAAGCCTGACCCCAGTGCTGAGCGCAGGAGGATGTCAGATTGTTGCCCTGAGAGGCAAGAAGGGGCACACAGGGGCTGGAGCCTCTGTAGAAAGGAGGAGAGAGGTCAGGGTCCTGGTGAGGGCCAGGAAGGAGTGGGGGGGAGCACTCCATGTCCCCCACTCACCTCTAGAATGAGGGCCCAACTGATGGAGCCCTACCCAGAATGCCTTGTTTCAGCTCCACTTCCCAGTGGAGGACTCTGCAGAAAGCAGCTGCCTGGAAAGGATGCAGGGCAGGCCTCAGACCACTGTGTCTGCTGCGATCAGTAAGGAGGGGACATTTGAGCCTCAGCTTTGCCCAAGAGCAAGAGATGGAAGTCAGAGAGATGGGGGTAAGGGGGGGGGAGGTGGAGGCCAAAGACTGAGGAAGGTAGTGGATAGCAGGTAGCTTTTGGGAAGGCCCAAGTATTCTTATTTCAGGTTTTCCACCTGCTCAGAAAATGCACACACTGGTAGGTGAAAAGAAAACGAAACTTATTTCCCACCATTTCCCAATCACTTCCACATCTAATTCTGAGCCAAATATAACCTTGCTCTGACCCCAACCCTCACACCAACAGCAAACCTACAATTTAGCCACAACCCTACTGATTCCTCATCTTTAATCCTAAATCCAACCCTCACTCAAATACAATTTCAACCCTAATCCCATCTCTAGCACCACAAAAATCAAGTCAAAGTTCACCCAAATTCTAATCCTTTTTTTTTTTTAACAAATTTGTTTAATTTTAATTTTTTTTTTTTTGTAGTTTTTTGGGCCAGGGCTGGGTTTGAACCCACCGCCTCTGGCATATGGGGCCAGCGCCCTAGTCCTTTGAGCCACAGGCGCTGCCCCCAAATTCTAATCCTAATTGCAAAAAGAATCCTGATTCCATTTCCAATCTCAATCCCAATCTATCTCTCATCTTAACCGGTCCCTCACCTCATCCACAGTCCTTAAAATCATGCCCATCTCAGAGGGAAGCCACCCTCAACTTCCTTCGACCTGACCCTTTCTCCAACATCAAATTGACCACCTAACTGCAACTGATGCCAGTTGCTTGACCTGGCCCCACACTCAGCCCCTAGCTAGGTCCCAGGGCACCTGTCAAGGCTGAATGAAGGTGATAGGACTGCTGTCTTGAGCCAAGCCACCAAGCTTGAGAACTTCAGGGTGGCACCTCCTACTGCCAAGTGATTGAGGTCTCAGCAAATGAGTGGAGGAACCTAGGTTCTCCCTACTGTGTTCAGCTCCCAGCTCCCAGCACCCAGCCCCAATGACACCAGTTACTGGGGCAGAGCTGAGAAGCCATGTTTCTCTTGAGGAATGGCAAGAAGTTGGCACTTGTCTGGACTGCCTCACCACTGCCACTTCTCACCCCTCCGTGGGTAATTTCTTCAAGACCAAAGGCTGAGCCTAATGGGTTGCCTGCTTCTAGCCCAGTAGACAGTCAGGGAAAGTACCCCAAGGTCTCCCACAGACTGAGGGGCTGTGTGCTCAGCTAAAAGGCTGGCATTTATAGTTGTCAGCAGAGACGGGCACTCTGAAAACTTAAAATCTTATAGCCTGCAGGAGAGAAGGAGCAAGTTACAGAGCTCTGCTGAGCCCTAAGAAGCAGGAAAACTTCCTCTGTGGAGATGGGCAAGAACTCAGCTCTATTAGTGGCTTGAGTGTCAAACAGCCTCGTCTGAGCTCTACAAATACCAAGTGATTAAGCCTCCAGTGTGTAAAGCCTTCCAGACAGTACCACTGAGAACAGATCTGTGAACCTGTGTCCTGTTCCTAGGGCCCACCACTGACCACCCTCAAGCCACATGATGATGAACACTAGCTGTCACCACTTTGTGGGCTGGCATTCCCGAGTGTACTGTCATCACCCATCCTGCTTCCCAGGGTCAATCTGTCAGTCTGCTTAGATGGGGAGCTACATGGCTGGGCTGGCCGCCAACTCTGCATTTCCTGCCAGGCCCAGTGCCTTGTCATTGCTCCCCAAAAGCTAACTGAATGGTCTGAACTTTCTCCAGTTTTGTTT
Source organism: Galagoides demidoff (assembly GCA_963574575.1). NCBI lineage: Eukaryota > Metazoa > Chordata > Mammalia > Primates > Galagidae > Galagoides > Galagoides demidoff. The sequence goes on from CAUYQV010129388.1 coordinate 17,955, forward strand.
CCCAGCAACTTTCACTTCCTGGGAGGGTGGAAGGGTGACTTCTTCTTTCTGTAGGGGAGCTGCTTTAAGAATTCTATAAGGAGGCTCGGCGCCTGTGGCTCAATCGGCTAGGGCGTCAGCCACATACACCTAAGGTGGCGGGTTCGAATCCCCAGCCCAGGCCCGCCAAACAACAATAATGGCTGCAACCAAAAAATGACCAGGTGTTGTGGCAGGTGCCTGTGATCCCAGCTACTTGGGAGGCAGAGGCAGGAGACTCGCTTGAGCCCAGGAGTTAGAGGTTGCTGTGAGCTGTGATGCCACAGCACTCTACCCAGGGGACAGCTTGAGGCCCCATCTCAAAAAAAAAAAAAATAATTCTATAAGGAAACACAATAAGAATGTTTGTGTGTATAAAGTGCTAAGCAGAGTGGCTGACATAAAGTATGTCCTCCGTAAACACTAGCAATGATAATGATGGCCAGGCATAGTGCTCATGCCTGCAACTCCAGCACTCTGGGAGGTTGAAGAGGGTGATTTCTTGAACTCAAGAGTTTGAGACCAACCTGAGCAAGAGCAAGACCCTGTCTCTACTAAAAGTAGAGAAAACTAGCCGGGTGTGTTGGCACACATCAGTAGTCCCACCTAATTGGGAGGCGGAGGCAAGAGGATTGCTCCAGCCCAAGAGTTTGAGGTTGCTGTGACCAATAACACCAAGACATTCTACCCAGGGTGACACAGTGAGACTTTGTCTGTAAAAAAAAAAGAAGAGAGAGGCTCAGTGCCCATAGCACAGAGTTTACGGCGAGGGTGGCAGGTTCAAACCCAGCCCAGGCCAGCGAAAAAACAGCAATGACAACTGCAATAAAAAATAGCTGGGCATTGTGGTGGGCATCTGTAGTCCTAGCTAGTTTTCTCTCCCCAGCAAAGGCCTAGGTGGGAGAAGACATGCAAATTTTGAGCATTGAGAGTGTCTTGAGTGAAAATGGAACCAAAGGCAATGATGCACCCTGCAGGTGGTGTCTGTGCTCCTTCCCCAGAGCCCTTCCTTCTGGGATGGGACCTGCCAATACTTTTCCTTCTCTCCAAGCATGTCCTCCACAAAAAGGCCTGTTCTAAGCCTCTACCTGGTTATTGAGGGATGGAATGAGAGAGGGTAAAACCCAGGAGAGGAAAGCTTGGGATGGAAAGAAACCAGGAGGGTTTACTCCTCAGATGGACATATACCCATAATAGCTAGTACTATGGAAACATTAACTCCTTGCTCAATCTTCACAACATTACAAGAAGATACTCTTTTTTTTTTTTTTGAGACGGAGCCTCAAGCTATCCCCCTGGGTAGAGTGCCATGGCATCACAGCTCATAGCAACCTCCAACTCCTGGGCTCAAGCAAGTCTCCTACCTCAGCCTCCCAAGTAGCTGGGACCACAGGTGCCCGCCACAATGCCCGGCCATTTTTTGGTTGCAGCCATC